>BMAU01015218.1:0-110423 GCA_019973935.1 Trichonephila clavipes
GTCACTGAAAATTCGACGTCCAGATTGACTACATCCGAGCCAGTCGTGGCAGTCATATGCCAGAAAATCATATTTAAAATGTAATGCCACAAGAATATCTTTCGAATAAAAAAATTCATGTCAATCGAATAATACATCGTTGTTTTATTGCAATTTAAAGTTCTATACCTCTAAAGAAACACCCTTTAGTTGGGGCTTACATTTATGTAGAGGCTAAGGATCTACTTTTGTGTCAGAGCCCAGAGCCTCAAGAAGTTTTAAGTCTTCCATATCCTTATTGTAGTACTTAACACATTTTTTTTTTTTTAATTTTATTTCTCCCATCATCTGAATACTAACCTCTTCCGCATAGATAGATTTCAAAATTCTGAAAAAACACTTTTCGATCTACTCATTATACGTTTAATTTAGTCAACTTCAGCAATGGACTAAATTCATGATGGTCACATGATAACGGTAAATACGTGTTTCCCATTGATTAAAAATTGGAATACTAGTTGTTCAACTTGTAATGTTGAGATAACATTTAAGATTTGATGTTTGAGTAAAGAGTTCACGTTTTAAAATTCTTCAAACAGTTTTCAAAATTTAAAAAAAAACTTACATTGTATACGATTACTTTTAAATTAAGTGCATTTTGTTTATCTATGTGCATTATTATATCGTTGACAAATATGTACTTTTTAAAAGAAAGTTTCTGCAAAAAGCAAAAGTTGGCAACAGTGAAGTACATGAACTAATTGGCTGGAAACGCGTGATTCTATTTATGATATTATTATGACGTCGCATTAATTTATAAACTGACTGGCCGAAAACACGTGGCTCAGTTATCATGTGACTATGATGTCACATGAATTTAGTCCATTATGTAGTATTTCTTTTAAAAAATACGTAGTCTTCCCCTTCCATATTTTTTATCTGTGGAATTTTCGAGCGTTAAAAACTATACAATGGCTATTGATGATCAAGCTCGAAATTATTACTCATCGTCAAGAGAAGGGGAGGGAGTACCTGAGCTGATGTTCCATTCTTATTTCTAAATCATGTCTCGTGATGATTTTATGGCTTAACTCCATTAAATATGAAGCAACACTCACTATTTTGTGAAATTATTTTGGGGAATGGGGTTTGGAACATCGTCGGTCACGAAGCTTATGTGACCACGACCAATACAAATTTTGCGAAAAATCTTCCTTAATACGTGCACTAATTACGGAATTTTCGTGGCATTATTAGATAGCTAATATTATGCTGAATGATTTTCCCCCCTTGTATCAAAATAAAAACAGCTTTAAGTAAATATAATAAAACAAAGTTATATATATAAATGTGTTATATTCAAGTGTATAACTAGAAGAAAAAAAAGTAATATTTAAACCTGGGTTGGCTAGGCCGCTGGACGCATGTGGCCTGTCTTGAATGATTTTGAGGCCCGCGAGATTCATTACAACGTTACAAAATACAAGACTATACTACTATTTTATCTTAACATTTTTATTTTTTAGAGTTTGTGTAAAAAATAAATCCCATAACTATTCCTTTTTTATCACGCTGCTTCTGTGAATGCATTTTTTTAAAAAAAACTTTTCTTCGAAATTGAAATTTATCAAACATAAATCGCATTCACGCTTAATGAAAACCTGTAATATTAATTACAATGCGAAAATACGCGCATTGAGATCGACTTGCGAAAACTAAGTTGAGAAAAAAAAATCTTACTAATGCAGCGTTCCTCAAACTGTGGGTCTCACCCCCTAGGAAGAGCGTGATAATCCTACCAGGGGGCACATCGAAAGGTAGAAAATAAAAGATTATTATAAAAAATTATTAAGTTACTAAAATGAAGCAAAACAAAATACATAATTAAAGTTAGGATACATGTATTTGCACTCCTATAATATACTTATAAATGTATCAGTACTGCTCAAAGTATTTCATCATTAATTTTTCAATGCTAAGTTAAGAACAAATTTAATACTTACTAGTGAACCCACATGGGCTTGTCATGTACAAAATTATATACAAAATTTAATACTTATGTTGATAATTTGTACGGTTTAAAGGTATTCGACTATGTTCGGAATCATGATTTTAACAAAGCACATAAATGGATAATTTTCATGATATTTAGTGTCACTTAGATTAGAATACACGTATAAAATTGTTTTAAGGACATTTTGACAAAAAAAATCATTTAAATACAATATTTTGGCAAAAAATTAACTTACAGTAACCTTTTTTCAAAATGTTCTCCTTTTGTGAAAACTGCTTCTATTATAATGATATTTTGCCTGTATATGGCTCAGACCTCTGTACAGAGGCTCAACTATGATTTTAGAAAAAATCACATTATTTTCAGAGTTACAACCCATTGAAATAAAAATCGGCGTTTTTTTTCTTAAAATATCTCCCCTCTGTTGTCGTAAAACATAGATAAACCCACTTCTAAGTTACATATTTCAAAAATTCTAGTAGAGCCTCTGTACAGAGGTATGAGCTATATACAGGCAAAATATTATTATAATAGAAACTTTTTTCCCAAAAGGAGAATATTTTGAAAATGGGTCATTCTATCTTCATTTTTTGTCAAAATATTGTACTTAAATAGTTTTTGATTGTAATACTATTCTTAAAACAATTTTTATGTACATTTTCTAATCTAAGTGACACTAAATATCATAAATATTATATATTTATAGGTTTTTTCAAAATCACGGTTCCGAACGTAGTCGGATACCTTAAGTCGCATTTTAGCTTTCGCGTCAAAGTGCATTAATATTGAATTCAATTGAGGGGGACGAGATGAAAATTCTGATTAAATAGTGGGTCACATATATTGAAAGTTTGAGAAGCACTGCACTAATTAAATAAATTTAAAAAAAACATTATTTGATCATTTCATTATTATTATCATATTACCTATGTTTGTATACTTGAAAAACAATTAAAACAATAACAATATGTCAATCTGTTTTAAATTTTCTCTACAATAAACGTATTACAAACGTCAAATAATCTAATATAAAGCCCAAATCTAATATAAAGATATATATTTTTATATACGGCCAGGAGAGTTATAATTTTTTTTCGAAGGGGCAGACGAAGTCTTTCGGGTTGGCCATTCCTGATTTAAACATTCATTCGTCTCATACATATTCGCAAGGGTTTTTTAATGCGTCTCACAAGCTAACTCAAACATATCCAGATAAAGAAACTATAACTATACCCATCTGTATGCAGGCCACGTCATGTATCCGAAAACCATACTTCCTGTAGTAAAACGAAATCGTTTGCAACAACCCCCTTCGCAACGACGTAATTTCACCAAGCGAAAATTAGAAAGGGTAGGAGGGGGTGGTTGAGGTATTATATTAACTTCCCGACCACGACATGACCCGTAAATAATAGTCGTCTGCTCCCCTTAATTTTATTGATCCTGAAGGCCGATCATTATCTCGAACCTCCCTCAGACCATTTATCTATGCTACTTCCACCCCCAAGTCGAAGGGGGAATGGAAGGATGTTCGTAGATGATATAAAGTTCAGGGGTCGAGTTTTTGGAACTTGCATCGGAATGCTGATTACACTTGTGTGCGAGATTGCAAGGGATTAGGGGCTTCAGGTTGTGAGGAAAATTAGGTATTTGGTTTGAAATGTGATTATAGAAAGTATGCAGCTGAATATGCACTTTAATTCGGTTTTTGTTGATGAAGAATGTGTTGAGAACTATGATGTGGAATTTGGTTATTAAATTACAAAACATAGGTATAAGTATTAATTTTTAAATTTCCAGTGTTATAGTTATCATTTATCTTAAAGTATCTATAGCATAACTACATAGTAACAAAAAGTAAACATTAATATCTAACTCTTTTTTGTTTGCAAAGAGAGTGCAAGATCTTGGTGTCACGGATTTAGTACAAATTTTGTAGGATGGTAGGTTTAGTTTCCCTGTTGATGAAGATGTATGGTTATAACTACTCAATGATTTTTTAGATATTTGCAATTGAAGATGCAATTCACTCGTTAAATTCAGTTATGTAGCAACGGGGATGCCTATGCAACAATACTGAACTAATTCGGTGTGCAAATGCTTTTCAAAATTATGTTTCATTTGCTTTTAGGACAAGTTCCACCACTGTACGGACACTGAGGGATAAGAAACTAGTCATATTTTTACACTATTTTTGCTAATCTGATAAATGTTTTTTTTTAATATTATTTCTTTTCACACTATTTATTGTTTCCAAGTACGATGAACTAACTAACACACATAGTTAAAACTTTTTCTCCAGTTCTTTTTGAGAAATGCTTTTATTGTTTTGTAGTAAGTATTATTCTGTACTTATACGAATGATAATAATAAATAAAACTCTTATAAGGTTTCTATTCATTGAAGACATTTCATTTCCAATTTATTTAAACTCCATTATGTATCGTTATATGTAAAAGAAGACATACAATTTTTAAAAAAAGGTATGTACACTCCATGGACTCAAACCCGGCTCCTAGCAACGAGAAACGCCGATTCGTTGCTGCTACGCTAACCCCATTACGTGTAATCGTTTGCTAAAGAATTGAATTTAACGAGTGTGAATTGCATTTTCAATTGCAAAACCCCCAGAACCATATATTTTCATCAACGGGGAAAACAAAATCTACCATTCTAAAAAATTTGAACTAAATCGATGACCCCAAGATCTTACACTCCTTGTTTGATCTAAAATAAATAGAAATCATAAGAAAAATGCATAACCATGTATAGTTTTTTGGACCAATGTGTCAATTCAATTCGGACCAATGCGTAGTTTTAGCAGGTATGTGTTTACCTTTGCTGAAAAATACCTTATAATTGCTCAAAATTATACTAATCGCATAACATAAAACACGTAAAAAAACACAGTAATATATTATTATTTGGCACAATAAACTAAAATAAGTAATAAAAATACAACCAGCGAATGTTTAATCAATGGTGCGAATTGATGAGAGTTTTTACTCCCAAAATGTTCCCATTTACGTAATCGCGTTCGGCATAAGTTTTATTTTGACATTATGTATACAAAATGGAGATATATAGTATATATACATATATATATATATATATATATATATATATATATATATATATATATATATATATATATATATATATATATATATATATATATATATATATATATATAAAGGTATAGTTAAATTCGACAATTACTTAATTCAAAATGAAAGAAAAAATGTCTTCCTTGTTCGTGAAAGGATTACCAGTTTATTTATTTTACAATTAAAAAGCATTATATATCTTTAATTATTTATGTAATTTGTTTGTAAATCTGATCGCTTGGTTCTATAACATTAAAATATAGAAAAATTGCTTTACAAAATTTCAAAAACACTTTTATACTTATTAGGCTTAGCTGCGCTAAGATCAAAACGTTGCAATTATTTTAATGACAAAATACAGAGTGTTGCCAATTCGGTAAACTGTGAAGAAGGTTACAAGTAAAAAAAATTGCGTCCAGATTTATAAGTACAGGGTGTTTTTTTTTTTTCCAGGTATAGAAGTTTAAGTTGGCATTACTTTCCAAGATGGTGACCGATTTAACAGGTGTCAAGTGATTTATTCTCAGGATTACTCTCAGGTTTGCCAATTCATCAAAACGATCATCAAGCAAGGCGTAGATTCGTCGAATGGGCCCAAAACGAGATTGCCGTTGTTCCCGATTTTCATAAGCGAATTTTGTTTAGCGATGAAGCGCACTTCTGTTTGAATGGCTACGTCAGCAAACAAAACTGCCGCATTTGGAGTGAAGCTAATCCACAAGTGTATGTCGAAACACCGTTACATCCGGAAAAACTGACTGTTTGGTGCGCTTTATGGGCTGGTGGAATCATTGGTCCGTACTTCAAAAACGATGAAAGCCACAACGTTACAGTCAATGGTGATCGGTATAGAGCCATGATTACTATTTTTTTCATTCCTGAATTGAACAATCATGATGTCCAGAAGCTGTGGTTCCAACAAGACGGCGCAACATGTCACACAGCTCGTGCCACAATCGATTTATTAAAAGACACGTTTGGTGACCGCCTAATTTCACGTTTTGGACCTGTGAATTGGCCTCCAAGATCTTGTGATATAACACCGCTAGACTATTTTCTGTGGGGCTATGTAAAGTCATTGGTCTATGCGGATAAGCCACAAACGCTTGACCATTTGGAAGACAATATTCACCGTGTTATTGCCGATATACGGCCACAAATGTTGGAAAAAGTCATCGAAAATTGGACGTCCAGATTGGACTACATCCGAGCCAGCCGTGGCAGACCTATGCCAGAAATCATATTTAAAATGTAATGCCACAAGATTATCTTTCGAATATAAAAAAAATTCATGTCAATCGAATAATACATCGTTGTTTTATTGCAATTTAAAGTTCTACACCTCTAAAAAAAACACCCTTTACTTCCCTTCGAAACCCATTGCGCGCGTGGAGCTTTACAGTCGTTTATTTGAACAAAATATCAATTCCTTTACCAGGATTTGTATGGAAAAGTATGCTCATCACTTTATAATGGACTACACACCTCGTGAGATTTTCCTCTTAAAGTTAACTTATCTTTTTTATCTTATTTTAATTTATTGAAAATTTTTAAATGTCGCTGCCTTTCATAGAAAGCGTTGTATTCAGGTGTGTAATACTGCATAAAGTTATTTGAAATGTAGCTAGAAATGAATAGTATTTTTTCCCTTATCTGATCGTGATATTTTTGCTTCAGTGAATTATTGTTAGGAAATATATCTGCTCCAAAACTTTCGAAAGTTTAGTAAAATTGTAGCTCAGACCAGTATATTACGTTCTGTAGGTAACAGAAGGTTAATTTTCGACAGTAGTACATAATATGTTTAATTTCTCCTCACAAACTTATATTAATCGATAAATATTTTTAAAATGTATTTGTATTTATTTATGATTTGCGGTATAGTTGCTAGAGGTCTTCTGATAAGCTCGGGTGAGAGTCAGAATCTTACAAGTGCGGAATGCACGGAATTAACTATACAGAATTTTCATAGGTTTCATCACGACTTGACTACGAAACAAAATAACAAGCTCGTTCGCTTTTTGTCCTCATATAATTGTAAAAATCAACGTTAACCCAAACAAATTTGACTTAATTTTAAAAATAAAAACATTAAGCTCAATAACTTATGCATAATAACGTGTCAGAATTCAAATTATTATTTTATAAAAAACGTATCACTATGTCTTGCAGTATAACAATCATACAAATATAAATCTGAAAACATATTCTGCAAGACATATTTTGAAAATTAATCTATGGATAAAGGGCCTTTATTGTAAAAGACAAAAATTTAATGTTCATATATTTTGTCCAAATATCTTCTTAAATACAAAAATGAAAATTTAATAAATAGTGAATGACTCGAATATTTGTAAATAATGACAAATACCCTTCATACAGTACCAAAAGAACTTTTCAGTAAGTCAGAAATCGTAATTTGTTGTTCTGTGTAATGATATACGCATAAAATTAAGCATTTTTAAATAAATTGCGAATATATTTCATCAAAAAAGTCGCAAACAAACTTGCCTGCATTTAAAACGTTACCGTGATACGAGAATCAAGTATATGTTATAAAAAAATAAAAACTCTTGTGCATTTTTATTCTCTAAAATTTAAAACTGTTTGAGTATTTTAATAATAGACAAACTAATTAAAAAGATTGAAAAATAGTGCAAAAACAAAAATTTGATTTCATTAATTTAAATTTTATTCCTATTTCGTGAAATAATTTTTATGAATCGCATCTAAATAATTGAAATCAGTAATTGTGAAGGAAAATTCATGTTTGCTGAGATTAGTAGATGGCGCCACAAGTAAAATATTTTTAATGTGCGGATGTACTAAATTATACCATCTTTTAGCAAGTTAACCGTTATTAAAAGATGACACACACAATAATGGTTATGTTTACGACCGGTGTTTAATGAAATTCGACTGTAGCGCCATCTCTAGGACCGAATAAAATAATTTCCACACCCTCTTCTGACAATCAGGAACATTTCAGAGTAATTCAAATTTCACAAGTGAAAACTTTAAAAAAGTTACACACAATTGCGTAAAAATCACCGATATATTTGTTTTCTTTTTTGAATTAAATGTCCACCCCTCATTTGAAATTCTGATTAATATGTTTGATTTTTATATTAATGTCATAAAAAAATTGTTTTAATTTTCATTACAAATCATAGAGGAATTTCGAAGCTTCCATCGTTTTTACCAATAAAAGAATATTTATTTTAATTATCTAACTAAAAATTGAAACTGTTCCTTTTAAACATTTTACATTTTCAAAAGCAAAAGTCTATGAAAATAAATAAATTCTGTTATAATTATTATATTAATAATTTTTTTAAGAAATGAACTATTATTTTAAGTCGACCTACTGTATGTAGTATTTTCTTTTTCTGCGTAGTGTTAAATACAAATAAGAGACCTTTTTTAGAGACTGAGTGATCTACAGTTTAGATCTGAGTGACCTACACCCCCATCCCAAATCTACGGAACTCCAAATATTTCGTACGTACCAACATGTAGAGGAGCTGATGCCCATTAAGTTTGACGAAGCCCAAGTTCCTCACATCGGCGTGGTGTTGAAGTTTAGAGAGTGGAATTCTGGTTCAGGTGCTGTCCTCGTCACTTCACAGAGGCTCAAAATTACGAGGACAGTTGCCATTGAACGAGAGGGTGGTAGTTTCTCGGGGGATCGTTTTGTACCTTCTAAACCTCTTTCGGGTGAGCTCGGTTCCCTTGGGCATTCCGCAAATAGCCCATTGTAGTTTCAAAATGCGATGTCAATAAATACTCCCTCATTCAACTCCTGATTCTAGGATTCCGACCCTGGAAGATTTCTGTCTGAGCATGAGCAGTAAGGTCAAGTTAGTGCGGGTGAAGGAGTGAGTGAATATTAAGGTCGCACTGTTCAGCTACACGAGGACTTTTGGCGATGGACCTCGTGATTTTGAACTATGGTCAAGTGACGAGGATGACACTTGAGCTGACACCACCTCTCCTAAATACCACACCACACCAACGGGAGGACGTCTGAGCTCTCGACTGATTTAACGTGCATCGCAACCCTACACTGCGGGACTTAATGGTAATGGGCTCGAACTCATGACACGCCAGCCACAATCCGATACCTTGACCACTGGTCTACCGCGGCCACCAAGTTAGTGCGGGAGGGAGGACAGTGGAGATAAGGCATAAAAAAACTGTTGCTGTTAGTTGCAAATTCGGTGTTTGTTTGGCTTTTATGGTTTGCTACCCTTTTCATCTCGGGGCGGAGCTTTAAATTTTAAAGGGTTCTTTTTTTTATTTATGTTTTTATTTTAATAAATTGTTTAGTTACAATACGGTCCGTTGTTCTTGTAAAGTACATAGAGTGCAATCTCGGTTTCGAACCCGATACAACTGAAGGGATCGGAAACAAATCACGAAAACACAATTGTAAATGAAATACAATTATTGATTAAGTAGCTCAAGCTTATAGAGGGGAAATAAGCGTTCAAAGACATACTACAAAGAATTAAGCACACTGTTTATCCGATAGAACTCTTGTAATAATCCTTAGATACAGCTAGGATATGATTTCGGATTAATGAATTAAATAAACTATATTAAAAAAAATGTTAATTTCTCTCTCTTTTAATGGGTAATATAAATCAGCTCCATAATACTGTCTAAAAGTTATCACAAATTTCTTTTCTCTATATTCCTCCCCGACTCTACTTCCATTCGCTTTAACCAGTCTTCCTAGCATATCACGTTTCCTTAATTAAAACTGGTAAAACTATTAAGGTATCCGACTACGCTCGGAACCGTGATTTTAAAAAAGCGCTTAAATGGATAATTTTCATATTTAGTGTCACTTAGATTAGAATACATGTATAAAATTGTTTTAAGGACATTATGACAAAAAAAATTATTTAAATACAATATTTTGGCGCAAAATAAACTTAGAATAATCTTTTTTGAAAACCTTCTCCTTTTATAAGAAAATGCTTCTATAATAATAATATTTTGTTTAGAAAAAGTAAAGACTTCTCCAGAGAGTCTGAACTTGGATTTTTGAAAAATTCACATTATTTTCGGAGTTACTGCCAATTGAAATAATTATCGGTGTTCTTTTCTTAAAATTTCTCCCCTCTATTTTAGTAAAATATGGATAAATCCACTTCTAAGTAGTATAATTCAAAAATTCTTGTTCAGCTTCTGTAGAGAGGTTTGAGCTATATACAGACAAAATATTATTATAATAGAAGCATTTTTCATAAAAGGAGAATGTTTTGAAAATTGGTCATTCTATGCTCATTTTTGTCAAAATATTGTACTTAAATAACTTTTAATTGTAATAATATTCTTAAAACAATTTTAAGAATTTTAAGTTTTTTCTAATCTAAGTGACACTAAATATCGTAAATATTATCTATTTATACGCTTTTGCAAAATCACTGTTCCGCGAACATAGTCGGATAACTTAAAGGAAAAACCCTGAAGTTTGTCTCAAGGGTTAAAAAAACCTTTCAAATACATCCTGATACATATTCACCGACATTCTTTTCTGGTTTTATTGTATTATCTTAATGAAAGCATTTTAAAATTTTGATTAAGTTTTTTTTTCAAATTATATGTGAAGTAATAATACATGAAACGTTTCGAAACGAAAAAAAAACGTGATAAATTTTAATCAATGATTTTCTTTTGAGTTACTTTTATAGCAAAATTTTTTTGTTTAAATATTTATTTCTATGATATTAATATGTGTGTAAATTTTCAAAGCTATTATATAAGGAATTGTTTTTAAAATATCCTTTTGGGTCGAAATGTGTGTTTCCTTCTGAGAAATTGTGATATGAAGTACAAACTTTCCATTTGCTAAAACGTTTCAGCACTGTAGCTTGGGGATTACAAAAAAATATTTCTAATACTTATAATTCTTCTAAAAAAGTAAAAACGTATGCCGTAGTAAAGCCTAAAAAAGCTAACGGTTATTTTT
Organism: Trichonephila clavipes; assembly: GCA_019973935.1. Taxonomy (NCBI): domain Eukaryota; kingdom Metazoa; phylum Arthropoda; class Arachnida; order Araneae; family Nephilidae; genus Trichonephila; species Trichonephila clavipes. Next base: position 11,081 of record BMAU01015218.1, read on the forward strand.
TTCCAGATATAGATTGAACTCGCCTCCAATTTTCGTGGTGACCCTTTAGAAAAATAATTTTTCTAAAATATTACTGCACTCTCTCTTAATGTTAATAAATTAAATAATTTACATACAGACGAAAACTAAAATTATTCTATTAGAAGTCGTAAAAGAATTTGAGACAAATACATATGCATTCAAAAAAATGCTTACATAATTTCCTTTCTAAAAACATTCTATTCGTGTTGTTGTTTTTTCTTGTAAAAATAGGTAAAAAAATATTAAATTAAATAGAAAAAGAAAAAAAAATTAAGTTTTGCTAATAATGCAATTCTTAATATGTTATTTAATTATGGTAATTTTCTATTTCGCCGGCAAAGACGATAAAGTCGTCAAGAATGATACGGCCCACGCCAGGGATGGGTAACCAGTGGCACGCGAAACAATATTTTGGGCACGCCACAATCAAAACGGTTTGTATTTTTATTCAAAATAATGGAGTTCAATATGAAGAATTACGAGAAACGTAAGTGATCGGTCGCAGTTTTCAGCGAAATTTTCTCAGTTCAAAGAATTATCGGAAACGCTCAAGTTTTTTATGTACCTCGATGTGACTTCATTTAATAAACTGAATTTTTTTCAGTTCTATCGGTTGTAAATTTAAGAATTTGAAAGGCAACTTATTGATTTCCAGTCTAGTTCAATATGGATTCAAAACTTGTTGAAAAAAAGAGAAAGTTGGAATTTTTTTATTAAAATAGAAATATTAACAAGCAATATAAATAAAAATGCTAGTAATGGAATTTTGAAAACATGGAATTTGATTCCAAATGCATTTAGCTGTTTGAAAAAACTGGCATATGCTATTTTAATCATATTTTCATCTACCTATGCCTGCGAGGCATTATTTTCAGAGATGAATTACATTCGAGACTCACTTAGAAATCGTTTGGAAGATGACTCCAATTCAACTTAGTAACATCTAATTCAACTGGTAAAAGTACCAAGTTTTAATTCTAATACATGTTATTTGTCATCTAATCTAACACAACAGAATTCACACTAATGTAACTTTATTTTAAATAACACGTATAAATAAAACGTTTAGTACTATACTATGCAAAATGTATTTTTTTATTGTAATTAAAGAGTATTGAGTTGTTAGTATTTAGTTTTATTATGTTCTCAATAATCACAAGTCAAAATTATTTGACGGCAAGTCTATACCTTCTTAAAAATTTCTTAAGGACAAAAATGGCACGTCGATCCAAAAATGTTCGCCATCCCTGGCTTACACCAAAAGGGATATTTCCGCTGGTAACAAATTAAAAACATTTTAAACAATACTAAATTGCTTATTCCTTTGAAATAAAAAAAAAATCTTTAAACTTACATTTAGTAACATTTTTTTTTATGTGTATATTGTGCATTGTCACCAATAAAGTCTACTTGGCGAGATTTGCTCCAGGGAAAAGAAAACTGCCATTCATTATTATTTAAAATAATATTGTAAGAAACCTTTTTGAAATTGTTTTATCACGTAGATCCTAGTGCAAACTAAAAAGCAATATATGAACAGACAAATAGCATATTATTTGCATTATTTAGTTTGATAGACCCAAAAATTTATTTAAACATATATTTAGCAGAATAAATTACTTCACAGCTTAATTGTGCGGAAAAGATAGGAATAAAATTACAGTTATAACACTTTACAATATCGCGCTTTTGACGTGTTTATGCATAAACAAACATGTTCGTTTGAAAGGAAATTGAGAAATATTCTTTCCCAAACAGTTTTAGCTAATTACGATGACGTAAAAAAAATATTTCGTTAACATATTTCCAAAGCGAAAACCTTCTGCATTTATGACACAGAAAAATTGCATTTGAACGGGGAAATAAATCTCATTTTAGAAAATGAATAAATTCGTAATAAAAATGTCAAAATCAATCCAATTTCCGAATCATTTTGCTGCAAACATGTGTTTAAATTCCCTCGGAGTTTTAAGGCAAATAATAATCAAAATAAAAGAAATAACGTGGTAAAAAGGTAACACGTGATTAAATTTTACATATTCAAAGAGGTATTTTCCTTGAATGTGTCGGAAAGTTTCCGATTTGTGATTTAATAGACTTTCAAAAATGCGGAGTGGCATAACAAAGTTCAAAAAAATACATTCCTGAGAATAAATATTACCATGTTATTTTCTGAAACATTACTTTTGATTCGTTACGTTTTTTCCCCTTGAATATTTTCTTCAGTCGAAAACAAGAAGTAAAAATGTTTCTGTAATTAAATTAACTGTTCAATTTCTCGAAAATTTGCCGTAAGGCTTTCATTATAAATTACTTTATTTTATTTTATTCTCTCTCTCTCTCTTTTTTTCCTTCTTAATTTGCCGAAACGAGATGCTAGGAAATAAGTGCTTAAGTGTCAGTTACGCATGTTAAGTGCACTAACATGGATGAGAAAATAAATCAATTTTAAGATAACTGAATAACTTTTATTAGAAATGGCAGCTTATTCAAAGTAAATTGTTAGTGAATAATATAAAATAGCCCGTACGGTTTAAAAAGCCCTTTTTTGAGAAACCATGTATTTTGTTTAAAAGCAGCGTTTCTCAAACTGTATTAAAGCCCTCGTGTAGCTGAACAGTGCGACGTTAATTTTCACTCACTCACTCACTCACTCAAACTGTATTGCGCGCCCCCTAGGGGGACGCGATTATGCTGGAAAGTCGAAAATAAAAGATTATTTAAAAAGTTGGTTCATTCATGGAAAGTAAACAAACAAAATACATTCAGATACAATAAAAAATAAGATACACATTTACACTGATGTTGTTGTCCTCGTGTCCATGAATAAATGCAGTAGATATCACTAAATTCCGTCGAAAGTCTTGATCACTGCCTCTGCTATTTTGAGAGCATCAGGGCTGTACAGGAGTTCCGCAAAGAGTCCCTCAGAGGGACCATTCCCATTTTTAGGAAATTTGTTGCGACGGTTGGGCATTCCAAGATGTGATTAGGCGTCAGTTGAAGATTTGGGCAGTGTTTGCATTGAACATATGATCTTGTCTTGTCTGGGTGAATCTTCATGCCCTTAAGGTGTTCAGTTCTCAATCTGGCAATTGTGGATGTTATAATTCGGGGACAGTAAAATTCCGTAACTAGGGTTTTTTTAAAAGTGTGATTCATAATTCTATGTTTGGCTACTGCGTTAGCATCATCAAGTGTGATGGTGGTGCACTTATGTTCGATGTCTCCAGCTTCTTTGGCGAGGCTATATATATATATATATATATATATATATATGCACATTCATTACCCTCAATGTTGACATGTGCGGATATCCATTGCAGGATACAGGATTTTCTTTTGTTGTGCAGCTGTTCTAGAAGAGTAATAATATCACAGGAGATGTTAGTCTCTCCGTTTCTTATGGCTTCTATAGCTGATTTAGAGAGAGAATCTGAGAAGATTACTAATCCTTCTGTAGAATCAATAACATGTGGGTTTTGTTGATATAATATAAGGGCCTCTCTATAATTGCCCCGAGTTCACTTGTGAAGTTTGAGGCGATTATGCCTGTGTTAATTTTGTGTTTGTAGTTATTACCATCTGGGAGGAGTAAGATGATTCCGGCACCTCCACTGATATAATACACTTATAAATGAATCAGAACTGCACAATGTATTTTATAATTAGTTTAACAATACTAAGTAAAGAAAAAGTTTAAAAATATATTACCAATGACCCATGGGCTTGTCATATAAAAAAATATATCCAATATCCAAAATTATATCCAAAAACTAATATTTATCTTGATAATTTGTATGGTTTATAATGAATGCCTTCTGCCGTTTAAAAGTAACACAAATCGCTCCCCAATACCACCGCTTTCCACGTAGGGGGAGGGGCGTATGGGATGTATTGGGAGGGGGGGAGAAAAGAAATAAAAAAAGCAAATCTTCTGAAATAAGTAAATCCTTCGCAAACACTGTCAAGGTCCTTTTACTGCACTCCAAAGCCTTCGGAATAATTTTATGGATATCAGTGCACACAGAAAAGATCGTACACTTCAGAAAGACGTATATATACGTCCCGGGCAATTATCATTTTGGTTGAGTGAGACATTTATATACGTCGGTGGCATTTAAGAGGTTGAAGTCGTGTTGTAGCTTTAGCGTCAATGTATGGTATTGAATTCAATACATTGTTATTATATGGAGGGGGAAGGCGCGATGAAAATTATGATCGAATATTGGGTCGCAAATAGTGAAAATTTGAGAAGCACTGTTTTAAAGTTATAAGCACACTTTTTGACGTTTCTATTGAAAACCATACAAGATAAAATTCACTCCCAAGTTTATGTTATTTGATCTGACACTATTAACGTATTCTAAATTTCATGAAATATTAAGTAAATTAACATTTTCTTAACAGTGTTTTTTTTTTGCTTTATAATGATCATACAATGTATACTCGTAAACATTGGTTAAGTACAGTGGCGTAACTTGCACTCCTGCTTTGTGGAAGGGCCCAGGATTCTAGGGTTGCTGGGCCTCAAACCTGACTGACACCAGGTACATATGGTTTTGCAATCATATATACAAGTAATCATATATGCAAGCAAACATATATACAAGCAATCATGTATATTGTAAGATATATAATCATATCTTACAAAAGATCCGATTTGGGGCCCAAAACCTGACTTTGCAGTGGGGGGCTAATAATCTTCGTTACGCCACTGGTTAAGTATATATATACAGAACGAATCTTGCGATAACTTTATACAAAGTACTTAAATTCCATATAAATTGTGTGCTAAAGGAGTACTTACAGAAAACATTGCATCAAAAATAATTACAGAATACAGAAATGCTTTAATATATGTTACGTCTTAAGACATCTTGAAGTCCTGGGACCCAGTGGCGTAGCGGAGAACATTTGGGCCCCCCCTGCAAAGTCAGATTTTGGGCCCCTTTAGAACCCTGGGCCTCCCGCGATGTGGGGGTGTACGTTACGCCGCTGCTGGGACCTTACTTGAGAGTAGGCTCCCAACGACTCTTTTTAGTCGACATTGTAGCATACGTTGTCAAATACTTTAACAAAAAGGTAACCCATAACAAACAAATGTGTGCAACTTACAATCTCACAAACTTAGGCGCAAACCAACTGGATTAAAAGCTAGACGCAGACTATGGTCCTAACCTAATAATACAGCCTTATCATTATTGTCAGTTGGCGTACAGTTCGAAATTTCCAATTTTTCAGAGAATGTGTCCGGAAATAATAATTGAAGATTAAAATATTTTTGGGATCATGATCTCTTATTGAGGCCAAAAGTAAAGAGAGGGGTGAGGTCCTCCTAGAGTCCAAGGTCCTGAGCCCTGACCCAATTGGACCCTTCCTTAAGACATATCTGATTGCAGAACGGCTAATTGAATTTTAACAAAACAAGTAATTATTTTTAATTGAATCATTCATTCAGTGAGTGATGGGAAATTATACTTTTTTTAAAAAAGTTTATTCAGGACTTTCTCCTAAGCTGAAATTTTGCTGTAAGACTAATAATAACTTCTAGACTAATAGAACCTTCACTTATCATTTCATTCTCACTTACCGATAATTTATGGCCAGGTTGGGCATTTCGTCGATCGTGATCGACCGGTGGACCACCAAGACATTTAGGGTTGACCGCTGAAAGATTTTAGCAATTAGTAATAACATACGGAAATATTCAAGATTAGCTGAAGTATGCGAACTAAGTCTTCTACTAACTGCAACAACGAAAACTGAAAAGATGAAAATGTTTTACTTTTTTTTTTATGTATTTTGAATTGTTTGATAATGAATGCATCTCGTTTGATATCATTATATTTATGGTTGTGTTATTATTATGTTTGTATCATGCGTTATGCTTTAAACGCTGTTTTACTCGTAAAAGTATCAGTTTTTTTTTATTATTATTATTTTAGTTCTGTATGTAAATACTAAGTAATAATTTCGTATTTATTATTAAAACACTGTGGACATTTTTCTATCTCACCACACCTATAACCCTGGGCATTGGCGCACACAATATTTTTTCAAGGGGTTTGTGGTGGGGGTCGAGGATTAAAAATCTACTAATTTCACATCATACCCCAATAAGCAGCCAAGGATTTTTTTTTTTTTTTATTTTGCCGATTGTGACGAACAAAAAACAGTAAACAATAAATTACTAAATAAATAATCAACATTAATAAATAAGAAAATTATTAACAAAACTTAATTTTGTGTTTTTCGCATTATATACATGGGATTATAATCAATCGGGGAGGGAGGGAATCAAGGGCTATTGGGGAGAGTCCGGACTCTTGGGCTCTCCCCCTACTTGTGTGCGCCACTGACAGTGGATGGACCGCAACACCTTGAAAAAATTAGAAGTAGCCCGTACCCTGGAAAAGTCAGCCCACCCCTAATTTATGGTATTATGTGTAAATCTGAACCCCCTCTTTTTTAATTTATCAGATCTGTTTAAATCAGCGTTTCTCAAACTGTGGGGCGCGCCCCCCTTGAAGGCCGTGACAATTCTACGAAAGGGACGCGAGCCTATTGAAAAGTTTAAAACAAAGTTTTAATTAATTAAATTTCTTTTTTAATTTCAGTAAATTAATACATTCTGACATAATAAAAAATAAAATACACATTTACACTAATATATTACACTTATAAATGTATCAGTGTTACGCAATATATTTTATACTGAGACCTCATGAGCTTGTCATATATAAAATTATGTACAAAAATTAACACTTGTCTTGATAATTTGTACTGTTTATATTTAATCCCTTAACTGCCGTTTAAAAGTTACACGATTCGCCCCCCTCGTTTTCCAAGTAGGCGCACGTAGAAAATTATGATTAAAAATTGGGTCGCGAATATTGAAACTTTGAGAAACCCTAGTTTAAATAGTTAGACCAATTTTCATACATCACAAAACCAGCACAAATAAAGATTTTCAAATAAAACAAAATAACGGAATAATTCTAGCGGTTAGTTTAAGTGTAACGTGCGTAACGACTCTAAGCAGCTGTAATCTTGCACCGCTTCTAATGATTTCTGTTGCCATAGTACGTTTTTCCGCCATATTGAATTTCTCACCCAGGTTAAGCGATCACTATATTTGGTAACGCTATCGTTTTATCCTATTTCTTTCTATTCTCACAAACTGCTGGACAATTGCTAAGGACGGATCACAAATTGCTATGTAGCATAACATTAAGCGAGACATGAGGCCTAGTAGGATAAAATATAGTTGCCACACTGTTCAGACATTAGAATAAAGAATATTTATTGTTCTGGAAAGTACAAAAGCTGTGAAACATCTGAAAGAAAAAAAAATGTTCATTTGATCTGCGTACGGAGAAATGGAACAATGCATCTAAAAGTCAGCAGGCACCTTAAAGAAAGGTATAAGTACGGGATATGTCCACCGTGGAGTGTGATGCAACATTCCACGCGTCGTACCATACTTTGCACAACATTATCCAGCAGCTGTTGTGGCAATTTATCCCATTCCTCTATGTGAGTGCACGGATGAGGGTGTTCTTGTTTGTCGGAGGATAGTTTCGACCAGCAACTTGCCTCCCCAAAGCATCCCACACATTTTCAATGGGGTTTAGATCTGGAGAACGTGATGGCCATACGAGACGTTGATAACCCTCGCTGTCTAGACAATCCTGAACAGCGAGTGTTCGATGACATGTTGCGTTGTCGTCCATAAAAACAAATTTATCACCGACAGCACCACGGAAAAGACAAACATGAGGAAGTAGAACTTCATCAATGTATCGTTGGCCGTCATAGTCTCATTCGCAACCACATATAGGCGCGTGTGGCCATTGATCATGATGCCGGCCCACACCATGATACTGCATGTCGGATATCGGTCCTTTTCCTGGATATTTTCTGGACGATAAGCAATACCACTCGCGCCAGATCAGTTGGCGTCTACAATCCGATGACAGACTGAACCTACTCTCATCTGAGAATAGTACGCATGCCCAGTCCTGTTCAGTCCAATTGTGATGCTCACGACACCATTGCAAACGGCAGTACGGTGCTGTCTGGTCAATGGAACACAAACAACAGGTCTGCGTGCGTATAGTCCTCCTCCCCTCAAACGTCTGGCACCAGTTTTTTGGGAAATCTGCTTTCCTGAGGCAGCAAGAAACTGATTTGCCACCTGCTGAGCTGTGGTGCGTCTGTTCCTTTTTGCTGATATAGGACGATATATCTGTCTTCTGCAGGCGTCGTACTTCTAACACGACCTCTCCCGTGCCGTCTACTACACATTCCAGTAGTTTTAAATGACTTCCAAAGCCGTGAAACAACGCTGTGAGCGATGTCGAACTCCCTGGCAACATCTGTTATTTTTCGCCCTTCTTCGATCTTTCCAATAATTCGGCCACGCATAAAATCATCTATGTGATGTCGGGAAGACATGGCAAAAATTTTAAGTTTGTCTATTAAATCTTTCCTGTAAAACTTTGACTTGAAACAACAACTGTCCACACGCGTCAAAACCTTTAAAGCTCTTATGAATGCTATCACGTGATGAACAGACGTGGAAAAAATTTGCATACTCATACGTCTTCTTACTAATATCTCGCACTTATTCTAATTTTCCACATTTTGCTTCCTTTCATTTTGTGGTTGCTATGGATGATACTGTTATCCGTCCTTAGCAATTGTCCAGCAGTGTATAATGTCACTAATTTATAGTATGTTTGATAAAAAAAAGAGAGAGAGAAGTGATTTCGAGTGATTTATATATATACCTATTTTTAAGAGCATTTTGTGAAGAAAAAGAACGTTTTTTAAAGAAAATCTTAATTTATGTTCAAAGTTTTCTTCAAATCTTTAAAGGAGAAAAAAATTATAACGGGAAGGAATTCAAGGAACAGACATCCAAGTTTTGTAGCATCGACAGTCGAGGTATCATGGACATGAAATAAGGAATAGTATTGATTCTATCAAATCGTGGAATCGAATCCCTATGACACTAAAGACCGTACAAAGACCCATGACGCATGACCGTACAAATGGTCTGATGTGCAAGACCTTATGTAGATGTAATATGGCGTGCTCAGATATTGAACCTTAGCCGAGGGTCAGTATTAGATCCGTTGCTAATAGCTCACGTGGGGCTTCTATGTCTAATTTAAATAAACAATCAATCAGGGAACATGCCTTTTTTAAATATATATATATATATATATCAATATATAGGGAATATATATATATTATATACATATATATATATTACATATATTGTTACAAATTTTGTACAAAATTGTGTAAATAATTTGTACTTGGACTTGTAATGCATTTATATTATTCTATGTTATATTAATTTTTTGTTAAAATTATAATGTAATATTCGTAAGCAACGCTTCCCTTAAGTTATAATGGCGATTCAATGGGAACTTGGCGTTAAAGAAAAGTTGGCATCCGTTTTAGCGACAATTTTGGCGTGTTCGGGACCCTCTGGATTCGCGAGGCCTATAAATAGAGAAGTTTGCAAAAATCAGTCAGCCTGGTTTTGATTAGCGAATAATATTGTTCTGACTAGAAATTAGTAGCCATGCCTTGACCTTGAAGACTAGCGATTAGCTCGGCTGCTGAGTAGGACGAACAGTGATTGTGAATAATCTTTTCCATACGTGTATTTTAGACGCGGATAGTTGTATCTGAGCGCTGTTGAAGGTGTGAAGACCTTCTGACATTTATTCTGCAAATTTTGCTGTTGTGTCCTGTATTTCAAGCATTGTTTTCTCGACAATAAATTCTCATCACTCTTAAGGAACTGTCATATTATTCGAGACTGATTTACGTAAAATCCTCGAACCCCGATCAACGTAACAATACATATAAACTGTTTGTAAAAAATGTATCAGAATTAAATGAAATTTAATGGACAAATGACTTGTATTAGTACAAAAAAATGACGAGATTTTCAAAGCAAAAAAAAATAATATTAAGTGTCCAAAATCAGTATTTAGGGTTGCAACCACGTGCTACAAAAAGTGCTGCTGTACGACGTGGCACGGAGTCAAACCGATCTTTAATGTCTGCTTGTTGAAGAGAATTCCATATTGCTTGTATGCACAGCAAAAGTTCGCCTTTTGAAGCTGTAACCAAATTTTACACGTGCCCAATAGGCGACATATTCGGCGAATAAGCATTCCAAGGAAGAAGTTGTATGTATTGGGCTGAACAGAAGTCTCAAACAGTCTTTGCAACATGTGGGCGTGCATTATCCTGTTGAAAGATAGCTACAGGAATGCCTTAAAGGAAGGGAACAACTGAGGGCTATAGCACTTCACGGGCGTACCTGTTGCTATTGGGATTACCCTCAATTCGAAGCAAATTGGATCTTCCATGATACGAAATTGCTCCCCAACCCTAACTCCGGGTATTAGGCCACTATGTCGTTCGATAAAGCACCCTGTGTGTGGAAGGCAGCGTTCACCGACATAGCACCTAACATGAATGCTGCCATCATGGTCCCACAAATTGAAGCGTGATTCATCAGAAAAGACAACTTGGTGCCAATCAGCTTGTCAGGCTCTATGCTCATCAGCCATTTTCAGATGCAGCCATCGATTATCTGCCATGAGGGGGATCCTGTATAAAGGCATCCTTACACACAATCCATGGTGCAGCAGACATCGACGAATTAACGAAGCCGGCATTAGTGCATCTGTAGCAGTAGACCAACGTGCTGTCAACTGCCCGGAAGATGTTATACGGCCATTCACCGTCATGCGAAGCAGGTGTCGATCATCGCGCACTGACGTCACCTTCCTTCACCCTCTGCCAGTTTTTCGAGTTGTTCTGTGCTCGTCGATCCACTGCTTCCAAACTCGCATCACTGTGGAACTGTTCCGCTGCTCATGAGCTTCTATTGCGCGATAGGAAAATCCTTCTTCTCGAAGGCTGATAATCCTCCCCCGTTCAAACTCCGTAAGTTGTTGGAATTTCTCCTTATTTCGTCGTGGAGGCATACTAAGGTCTCACTAAACATTCGCCCCTAACAAATAATCAGTAAACTACATTTATCGTCTCGCTACAACCCTTTATTTTTATACGTTTTCTATATCAGTTCATAAGGCGCTGCGCACGCTACACATCTACGGTGGCTCTGAAACTCTACTATTCTACGTAACATGCTATAATTGATATTTGCTGCAAAATTCACTTAATTCTGATGATTCCTTCATTGCGTTACATTTGTTTACAAACAGCAATGTATATATATAATCCTGTTTATATACTCTCTCTCTCTCTCTCTCTCTCTCTCTCTCTCTCTTTCTAACTCTTATTTTATCATTTTCATCTTTTTAACTCGGGTGAAAAAATTCCGTTAATTCAATGAAATCAAACAAATAAGTAGATAAAATTCACAGCAAAAGAGGAAATAAAGTCGTATACAAATGAAATTAAAGGGGGATAAAAAGAACAAGATATTACAGCGAAAATTTGAATTAAAACTACCGTGAGAATTTTCGGAAATTAAATTGTACTATGAATGTTAGATTATATACAAATAGTCTCCGTTCTTAAAAACATAATAAAGTGAAATTAATTTTGATATAACCAGTCCACAGAATCTAGATAATAGAAATTTACATTAAAAATTCCATTTACAATATTTATAATTGAGTCTTCTCATAGAATTCGATGTTTATCTTTTTAATTACTAAAACCTGTTCCGAAAGTATATTGAAATATGTGAAACTTCCTTCGGGGATAAACTATTCGAACGTTCCTTATAAAGTTCTGTAAATATTAATTTCCTGGGTCTTCTGTGTAAATTTATTGTGTTATTACACAGCATATTCGAGCCATAAAACTTTCAACATTTTGGTACAATAAATTTCGAAGCTTTGCCAAAGTTTTAAGTAACTATGTAAATAAATCTATGTTCCTTTATAATAGAGATAGTTTAGGTATAAGACAATTTATAGAGTGTAATATATATATATATATATATATATATATATATATATATATATATATATATATATATATTAGCATCAGGAACTTGTAGGTGAACTCCGTAAAATAGCTTAATTCTTAAAAAAATTTGAATCTATTTTTTTTAGTTTAAGTATAATTAGTTAATAAAGAACTAGTTGCATCTGAGAGATAATTTTGGATATTCTCAGTATATATTTTCTAGTGTAAATAAATACACGGATGGACATTAGTGAGCATAATTTGCATGGGGGGGGAGAATTTTACAATTTAATATTTTGATCAAAAGATATGTACTTTTTATATATTCCTTAGAGTTTTATAAATTAATAAAATAACAAAAAATCACTAAAAAATGTCTCTTTCTAACCCTAAGTGAAGAACAAAACTGACTGTGTATTACCTCTTATTTACTGATTCACCAATTTCTTTCAGTATAGCCTGATTACCATAAAATCCGGCGTATAACGCAAACCCATTCCTTTCAGTTGCATTTTTAAAATTTTTAAGTATATTCGTCGTATAACGCGCACCTCCTTTCTTAACAAGGTACCTGAAATGTATATATGCAGTATTATTATTTTGAAGTCATTTAATCGAGGTATCATCCCAAGTTTTAGGAAAAAATTGGTATATTTCTAGAACTACAACCCTTTAAGTTCATAAGGAGAGAATCTCATTTCTTTTAAATAAACAGTATTTTGATATATGTAGAACAATATTTTTTTTTCATGCCGCTGTCTTTTTTTATTTTTAAAGCTCTTATTTTTTTACCCACCGTATATAACGCGCACCCTTAAATTTCGATCTTATTTTTTGTGTTAAAAGGGCGAGTTATACGCCGGATTTTACGGTATGTAAAATTGGATGGTTATTTTTCTTTCTTCAATCGTAGTTTCTACACGCTTACTAGCCACCTTAAGATTTCGATTCGCTATGCTGAAATAGCTGTGAGCTCTATCAGTACACTTCAAATAAAAAAAAAACTTTTACTGGTCTTTTACTGTGATTAGAAGTGCAGAATGACGCGATATGTGAAGCGTTTTCTTTGAAAGTGGCGGAAGTCCATTTTTGCCAAAAAGTTCGTTAATGATAACATTTAATGCAATCTGTTATGAGATTTTTATCAATGAACAATTATAATATATATATATATATATATATATATATATATATATATATATATATTGGAAGGATATATACACTGGTGTGCAAAACGTAAGCAACAGGTGAATTTATTGTCATAACTTCGTGAAAATCATCTGAGAGACATGAAATTCAGAAATGAGGGAGAGTATTATGTACGTAAAGGTTGACGAAAGCATCGGCGCTGAAAAAAGAATGCAATGGATACGGTATGGAATCAAACAAATACAAGCTTTATTGAACGCATTGCATCGTGACTCATGATTGTCTATCCAACAGGAACAACAACAAGCAGATGTTCCTTCATATGGTATATGCCCTCCCCTCACTGCAATGGTTGCTTCGCACCGTCTCGGCATACTTAGAACCAGCTGGTGCAATATTTCTTGCGGTAGGAGTGCCCATTCCTCAATCAGCATCTGTTTGAGTTGTTGGGTGTTCTCCGGATGATGTAAGCGTGCAGCAATACGTCTCCCCAAAGCATCCCACACATGTTCGATGGGATTCAAATCTGGGGAGTAGACTGGCCAATCCATTCGAGAGATATCACTTCCCAGCAGCTCCTCAACAGCAAGAGTCCGATGTTGCCGTACATTGTCATCCATAAAAATGAAGTCTGGGCCAATGGCACCTCGGAACAGACGCACATGTGGAAAAAGTACCTCCTCATAATAGCAATCCCCGGTTACAAACCCTCTGTCGAAAATGTGGAGCTCAGTTTGCACGTTCAGCATAGTGCCTCCCCAGAGAAGAACTCCAGTACCACCGTAACGGTGTCTTTCCTTGATGTTACTGGGATAAAACCGGATTCCGATCTCTCTCCAAATCAAATCGTGTTGAGAATCGCTTCTGGTACTGAACCGAATCTCATCCGTAAAGAGGACACGACTCCATTGATCAGTTGTCCAGTTTTTGACCTCTCTGCGCCACTGTAAACGGTGGAGTCGGTGGCCAACTTTCAACGGGAGGCAGCATTCAGGAAGGCGGGCGATTAGGTCTCTTTGTGAAGGCATCTGACCACAGTAAACCGCGACACTTGTCGCTCCTTTGCTGCACAGAGTTGCTGAGAAATGGCACTTGCTGACAGTTATCGACCTCTTTTCTTCTACAGGATGATATATTGGTCATACCCTGAAGTTGTCGTCCTCTGGCGGCCACCACCAATCTTTTTAACAGCAGTACCTGTGGTTTGGAACTCTTTCCAAGCGCGCGAAATGACACTATTGTTGATTCCGAACTTTGCAGCTACACTGGTGACAGTACGCCCCTCCTCCAGATTTCCGATCATTCTTCCACGTGTGAAGTCGTCTAGGTGATTTCTTCTAGCCATATTTCACAAACTGACTCACTAGCACTTGCAGTGAATGTGTTGAATTTCGTCTTCGTCCTTCATTTTATTCTACTGTTGAGCAGCGTGCGCCGACATCACGCGTTTTGCGTACGCTCACGTCGCTTCTAACGTTTTGTTCCTGATATTTGCATACGCATGACGTTTCAACTGACTTATGTGTTCACTGTACTGATCTCCAGACCTCCTTTTCTGCAATTACATGGCTATCTGCTAAATTTTTCATTGTTGCTTAAGTTTTGCACGCCCGTATATATATATATATATATATATCCTTCAAAATTTTCATCATTTTGTCAATATAAAATATAGTTCCTATTTTTTTGGAAGAAAACTACGAATGAGTTTTTAAATAACTTTTTCATTTACGATACACACGCAATATCATTTGTAGAATAAGTTACTGATGACATGGATCAAAATGAGTTGGAATACTAAAATTATCTTTACATATTCATAGAAATTCTGTAAAAGATTACATTTTCGTTTTGAATTTTCAATATACACTGAAGAGCCAAAAAAACTGGTACACGTGACTGATATTGTGTATGTCCCCCCATTAGCGCACAAAAGGGCCGCAACACATGGCATGGATTCAATTAATGTTTGAAGTCGTGCTGGAAGTAATTGACACCATGAATCCTGCAGGACTGCACATAAATCAGTAGATGTAAGAGGAGGTGGAGATCTCTTCTAAACAGAATGTTGAAAAGCATCCAAGATATGTTCAATAATGTTCATGTCTGAGGATTTTGTTGACCAGCGGAAGTGTCTAAATTCAGAAGAGTGTTCCTGTAGCCACTCTGTACAAATTCTGAATGTGTGGAGTGTCGCATTGTCCAGGCTAAAAATTATTTTATTTAAGTAAAAAAATAAACACACATATTTCACTGTCCCATCAATAACAAAATTGGTAATGAAGTTATACAGGAAATTCAATAGAGATTTATTCAACATTCAACAATATTTGAGTTGAAAAGGAGTAGATGTAAAATTACGCATATTAAAATATGTGTATAGTCATTTTATTAGATTATATTATAACACGTAGGAGTAAATGTCTGCACAAGCATATTTCTTGTAAATAAGCAAAACGGCAAAGCAACGCACAATGGTAAAATTGCAGATTAGTTATTCCGTACGAAAATGTTTAACGTACAACTAATTTATAATTTTAATCATGTTTCTAAAATCAAAATAAATATGATTTTATAAGTCTCAGTTAAATGTTTTAACAATATTCTCTCTCTTTCTAGATATTAAAAAAAACTAAAATTTTTGTAAAACACTTTATTCTTTTAACAATACCCCAACATAAATATATTTATTGCCTCCTTGTCCTCCGTTCATTTTTAATAGTTTAGTCCCCGCTGGAGACCAAAAGTTAAGCATGAAGACAATTTATTTTACCCTACTCAACAATAAACTTAAGCAATTGCTACTATGTAACTAATTATTCGACTCACAAACTACGAATTAAAATGAAGTACGTTTCTATGTTTTTTATTTATTTCGAGCAATCAAATGTATGTTAAGAGAGAGAAGTATTAGAATACTTTATTTAAAAATTAAGGTTTTAAAAAAAATAGCATTTACACTATTGGCAAATGTTAAAAATGTGTGCTCTCTCCACAGACACAGATAGCCTTGTTACAGTGATTACATTCGCACGTCTGAGTTTCTTAGATTACCAGAAAGAACGAATTCTGCGTATTCAGGGTTGAATGTATTCAGGGATGCGTAGACGAATCTTTTACTATTAAGAAGAATGTAAAATAAAAGATTGAAAGAAATGGGAATAGAATGAAATTTGGCATGTTTAATTAAAAAGCTGTTATTGGTAAGTTGTATTGTTAAGGAACGTTTAAACATCTTTCTTGATTTATGCAAAAAGAGAAAAGCAAGAAGTATGTCAGTTGCTTCAAGGAAAAAGCTCTGCTAAAGTTAGTTAGTAAAAAGTGTGGTTCCCCTTTGCTGCGATACCAAGCATCACAGCGAAATCCTATGCTACAAAAGAAAGTCTGAATCCGTTGCTATGAGCAATTCTGCCAATCCTTCAGCAGAATCCGTTTATGCTTAATAATGGTACAAAATGGCGAACAGCAAGCAGGTAATTTTTGCCCAAATACCTCCCAAACATGCTCGATCGGATTTTGATGAGGGAGATCGTGTTGGTCATTACATGCATTTGATCACTGACAAACGAATTACAGTTCGTTGCAGTGTTTAGAGATAACTCTACAAATTCATAAGTGTTGTAATACTCAACAATTTCCATTTAATACAATAACAAAGTTTCATGGTAAATATCCAAAAAAAAAAAAAATGGGAGTGAAATAAAGTTCGAATCCTAACTAAAAAAAATAAAGATTATCTTAGCTTTTAAAAAGCTGTTTCGGGATACATCTCCAGATTAAGTCGTCAATATATCAGCTCAATTTAAACGATTCGTTTGTAGATTCACAAGCTTCAGTATAACTTGCAGATTCTAATAAAAACAACATATAATCTCTAATTTACTTTACAATCCTTACAATTGCAAAGTCACACATCTCCTCTTTACAACTACAATCTCTCTCTCATCTCACTTTTTACACAAGCTTTTATTTAACTTGCAATGTAAAATGTTCGGGAGGAATCTTGCAACTCAATTTTGAAGAGAGAGAGAGAGCTGATGTCTTCAACGGATTGAGCTGAAATTTTCTATACACGTTTAGTTTCGATGACAATGCATGTTTTGATAATTTATATTCCGATATCACAATTAGTTAAAATATATTAATTAAGTAATTTGTTCGGGTGGAATCTTGCAGCTCAATTTTGAAGCTGATGTCTTCAAACGATTGAACTGAAATTTTGAATGCATGTTTAGTTTGGATGATAATGAATGTTTTGATCATTTATATTTCGTTATCGCAATTAGTTAAAAATATATTAATTAAAGTATTTGTTCGGCTGGAATCTTGCAACTCAATTTTGAAGCTGATGTCTTCAACCAATTGAACTGAAATTTTATATACACGTTTAGTGTGGATGATAATACATATTTTGACGATTTATATTCTGATATCGACAAAGTTACTGTAAAGATCTTGTCCGGGTGTTAAGGCGAGCATGTTTCCAATAACAAAGGTGTGGACCGGGGGCGAAGCTCAGACGGTAGACCGCTCGTTTAGCATGCGAGAGGTAAGGGGATCGGTACCCCGCGCCACCAATTGTTATTTTTTCGTATAAAATATTTTTGAAATTTGTTTGATTTGTACAGCGGGATATTTTACAATACTTCCACTCAGCATACGTACAAAGTATGGTAGATTTTCACTGTTCTAGAGGGAACACTAACAAAGGCTGATCTATCAAGCTATTTCTATTTACTTTGAAACATTCTATGATATCTATTTAATTGATTCTAGTTTCTCCCGTAGCAATTTTAAGTGTCCAAGTTACTGTAACGATCTTGTTCAGGTGTTAAGGCGAGCATGTTTACAATAAGACAGATTTCGATCGGGAGCGTATCAGATGGTAGAGTGTTCGCTTAGCATGCAAGAGGTACGGAGTTTGATACCCCGCGCGTCAAATTATTATTTTTTCGTGTAAAATATTTTTGAAATTTGTTTGATATGAACAACGAGATATTTTACAATATTTCCACTCAGCATACGTACAAAAAAAAATATGCTATATTTTTGCAAGCTTTTATTTAACTTGCAATGTAAAATGTTTGGGTGGAATCTTGGAACTCAATTTTGAAGTTGATGTCTTTAACGGATTGAGCTGAAATTTTGTATACACGTTTAGTTTGAAAGGCAATGCATGCTTTGATCATTTATATTCTTACATCGCAATTAGTTAAAAAGGCTAGAAGCATGGCCCAGCGTTGCACGGGCATTCTCTACTTTCATATATATATAAATTTTCCCTTTCCTTCACAAAATCAGCACTTCTAATACTCTTTTTCAAAATGACATCCACCCCTCCCCCTCCTCTGCTTAACCCTGCATTGCTCGGGCTTTTACCGAATGTATACCTTAAAATTCCCTGTTTCGAAATTTTTTCGCTTCCTTTCTTTGTCGGACAGGTTTATACCCCCCAACGGCGATGCACGAAAATGTTGAAATGCATAACATATTGTCTAGGAAAATCCCCTTCCCCTCTCACTATCAGAGCTGTCGAGTACGTGATCATTCATCGATTCTTAAGCAGCTTGACACGTGCAGCCATATAGTGGTACAAAAAGTAATGAATTATTGTACAAATAATATATTCATGAAAAAAATTTTTCGACATTTTATTTTTTAAATCATTAACTGTAAAAGATCAAAGTTTGATTATTTTAAAAAATTTTCTCCCATCGATATTGATTCATTTGAGAAAAAATCATAAAATATTTGAAGTATCGTTTCTTTAAGAAATAAAACATACTGTATCTGGACGAAATATATTATCTTTCCAATTACAAATTTGTTGGTGAAGATATTAAATTCACGAATAAAACTTTGAGCATTTTTTTAAAAAAATCATAAAAACTAAGCGATGATGTTGTATCGAACCCGGGTTTTAAAGTTACTAATCCAGCGCTCTAAGCGACCAATCCGCAAAATATTCGGAAAAAAATAAATAAAAGACCGTTGAAATAAAAGTAAGAGACATTAAATTTTGCATTGCGTTATTTGTTAAAGTTAAAAAAAAATTCGGGCTTCATTTTTAAGTTAATGCCTTCAAGCTTAATACATCGATTACAGACATAAGTAATTTTTAAACAAAAAAATGTAACAAAAATAATGCTTGAATATTTCTCGCAAAAAGGGAAAAAAACGAATAACACAATATTATTTTTAACCGTTATTTTTTCAATCTTTGTACAGATTACAAATAATATTGATCTACATACGGGAAAAAAAGATTTCATGAGATTATTTTTATAATTAAACATTATTATTATTAATTTTAATAAAATTAAGAGTATTTTTTGAAAAATCGTAAAATAAAAAAACGTTTTTGACATTTTATTTTTTAAATGACTGATTCTAAAGGAAAAAAAAGCATGAATTCCATTAGTGTAAAATATCGTTTCATTAACGTGACAGGAAATTCAATCTGAACAATTTAGAAATCATTTTCATAAAAACGTATCCATTTTGACTGATTTTAGAAAAAATCGTAAAAAATAGAAAATATCATTATTTTGTAAAATAAATTATACCGCATCGTTTCGAAGTAAATATTCTTCCGGATTCTGTAATTATTTTTTGTCTGAGTCTCATAAAAAAATTAGATCGTGTTTTAAAAGCGTCTGGAATAAAAAAAAAAAAAACATGGAAAATTTTTTTGGAACTACGGGAAAAACGGCAATAGTTATGCGTTTTAAGGTTTTTAATTAATATATTTTATATAATTGCACTTTTGGAACATAAATGGCCAAAACTGAGATTCATTGTTTCATTCATTCTCAATGTTTTGGTACCGTTGGCGAGTGTTACGTCGTGCGGTTCATGAGAAGATACACCTAGTTTTATAGTCGCATACGTTTGTTTACCTTCGAATTTCAATAGTATTAATTAAAGTAATTTTTTCGGGTGGAATCTTGCAAACGGTATAATTCTTTTTTAAAAACAGTGGTATTTTTAAAAAATTTTTTTTTACAATTTTTTTCTAAAATGAATCAAAATCGATGCGTTTTCATGAAAAGCAATTTTGCTAAATCGTTCCGTATGATTTTTTTTTTGTTATTGAATCGATATTCTACACTAAGAAAGTGCAAACTTTTTTTTTCTTTTAAAATCAGTCTTTTAAAAAATAATATGTCTAAAACTTTTTTTTTTACGATTTTTCAAAATATACTTAAATTTATAATAAAACACTTACAAACTTCGTTATTTTTAAATATAATCGCCCGAAAATATTTTTTCGTTTGTAGAATAGTGTTATCCAAATTCTGCACAACTATTGAAAACATTTGGCTTAAAATTACGGATTAAAATAATTTTTTTTTCGTTTTTAATATAGTATATAGTAAAAGCGAAAAAAAAAAGAAAAAGTTTTAATATTTTAATTAATTTTGCTTTGTCCAATGTTGTTTTGGTCTTTCAGTATTTAACCACCCTATCCATTATCCTTATATTGCGGCCCGAGTGAATATTTGAGGCCTGGTGGGAAAAAAGGTTGAATACCCCCTTTATAGATGGACTGTTCAAAATTAACTGGAAAACGACCTTACAACAATAATGCGTTGATTGAGATTAACAGACTGAGAAACTTCTGTCCAGCGATAACTGAAAAGTAAAAAATAAATTTAAAGTAAAAAAAAATAATTAAAAACAAGCTTTTATTTAAATGCTTTAAAAAGCATGAAATAAAATTTTCTTTTAAAACTTTTTTTGCTATCAACTTTTAAAGTCTTGAGACAATTTATGATATAAAAGCTTGTCGCGAGATTTACCTGTGTAGATAAACAAGCAAATTAAATAACTTGATCTGATTGATTTTAATTTCTTAAATTTTCAAACTAAGTAAATGCGAGTACTTAAATCTCGCGACAAGCTTTTATATCATAAGTTGTGTAACGAATTTATAAGTTGATAGCAAAAAAAGTTTTAAAAGAAAAGTTTATTTTATTCTTTTTAAAGCAATTACATAAAAGCTTGTTTTTAAAAAGTTTTTTTTTTACTTTTAATTTATAATATTTTACTTTTGCTCTGTCCAATGTTGTTTTGATCTAACAGTATTTATCGACCCTTTCCATTATCCTCTTGTTGCGGCCCGAGTGAAATATCTATCATATAGATGTGGCCTGGTAAGAAAAAATGCTGAGTACCCCTTATAGTTGGACTGTTCAAAATTAACTGGCAAATGACCTTGCAACAATAATGCGTTGAACGAGATCAACAGACGTAGAAACTTCTGCCCAGCGATAACCAAATTTAAAAAATATATTAAAAGTAAAAAAAAAAACTTTTTTTAAAAACAAACTTTTATTTAAATGCTCTAAGAAGAATAAAATAAACTTTTCTTTTAAAACTTTTTTTGCTATCACCTTACAAAGTCGTTATTCAATTTGTGATATAAAAGCTTGTCGCTAGATTTACCTGCGTAAATAAACAAGCAAATTAAATAACTTGATCTGATTGATTTAAAATTTTAAAATTTTAAAACTAAGTAAATACGTGTACGTAAATTTCGCGACAAGCTTTTATATCATAAATTGTGTAATGACTTTATAAGTTGATAGCAAAAAAAAAGTTTTGAAAGAAAAGTTTATGTTATTCTTCTTAGAGCATTTAAATAAAAGCTTGTTTTTAAAAAAGTTTTTTTTTTTTTTACTTTTAATTTACTTACTTCATATCTCTCTGAAAAGCTATTTTAACTTGCAAATCATAATTGTTAACAAGGTGAGGTTTCCAAATTAAGCAAATAAAAAATAGATTTTTCTGGAGGTTAATCGAAAAAGTGTGAGAACTCGTTCCATTTTCATTTTTAAGATGTTCTTTTGTGAGTTAAATATGACATTTTGTCACAATGCAGTCCATGAGTAAAAAATGTTGATCCGTAGCACCTCGAAAAAAATAAATATGGAATTCCGTCACTGTTTTGAACTCGCTATGTTGTATTTTGAGCAATATTTAACATATTCCTCGTTTTCCCAGATTATGTTTTGCTGAAAATCGCTCGATACATTGAATTGTGATTCATCGGAAAAATCACATCGTTCTAATGATCATTTTTCAAATTTCCTTGCACTCAAATTCATTGCAAATGGACTCTCTTTTGCACTTAAATTAAGAGCTCACAAACAGCTACCAATGGCAATCAATCCTCTTTATGCCTTAGAAAACTATATGTCTCGAAACCATTGTTCTCTTAACTGCAGCAAATTCAGATGATAATTATCTAGTAAATACACATCGTCTGATCCTTCAACACATATATGGACCAAAATTGATTTTGTCAAGTTTTTGTTACTCTCTATCGATCTGCTACAACTTGTCTATGGATATTTCCAATGTTTTTGCACAATTTCAACAGATTGGAATCTAAGCATCATGCAACATTTACAGCACTAAAGTCTGTGGTTGCCTACTTTCTAAAATTGAGAAAATTATTTGTTCTAAAAATGAGTCAATTTGTTTTCTTTCGGATATAGTCAAAAGGTCTGAAATCTGAAATATGCACAAGCTCATTGGTTGCACAAACAACCTGAAATTGTAATGCCTATTCATGTCACTTTACTTGCGAAATTCAAAACAACTCCTCCTTTCGTATATCATGGCTCTGATAGAAGTTGTTCGTATAGAAGAACAATCGTTTAACACTAATAGATATTATAGGCGCGCAATTCCAGGATTACCCATTTAATTTAATTCTCATTTTTACACTTTCCCAATAATGATCGACTTTCGGACACCACTGTTGAATACAAATACACTTTATATATTAAATTAATGATTACTTACCTCAATATATGCGTCAATAAAACCAATCAACTAAAATCACACAAATCAGTGACAGGCTTTCATTTCAATAGTTTATTAAGAATATTACATACGTAATACTATAAACATACCAAAACGCTAACTGATTTTTAAGGCAACACATTATTTCTATCTATTTATCCATCTACATATATATAATGCACGTAGGGCAGCGTTTCTCAAACTGTGAGGCGTGCGTCTCTGAGAGGCGTGATAACCCTACAAAGGGGGCGCGAGCATATCGAAAATAAGTTACATATTTACTGAAAGGTGTATAAGTTACATAAGTACTGAAAGGTACATAAGTTACATACTTACTGAAAGGAATCGAAACAAAAAAAATACATTCTGACATAATAAAAGAATAAAATACACATTTACACTGATATTATGTACTTATAAATGTATGAGTACTTCATAATGTGTCTGATAACTATTCTCTCAATACTGAGTTAAAAACAAGTTTAATAGTGACTCCCATGAGCTTGTCATATACAAAATTATTTACAAAACCTAATACTTATCGTGATAATTTGTATGGTTTATGATTAAAATCGTATTGTAGCTTTAACTTCAAAGTACATTATTATTGCATTCAATGTTGTTGTCGTGTGTTTTTATCCTAGGATACATATGAAATACAAGTAAAAGAACAGAAACATACAATACAAACTGAAGAACTGAGACATTTATTACAAATGAAGATCTCAGCTTATAACAGAAGGGTACGCTGCTTTCCTTTCGAGACGGGAATCTATTACAGGTGAAAGTTCGACTTCTTTTCCGGAAGAAAATACATCCATGCCTTACTCGGGATTCAAACCCGAACCCCCTCGGTTACAAGCCGAGGGTCATATCCATCATACTGGTTGGGTGTCATTGCATCATTTTAGCATGAAAGGAGGCGCGATGAACATCATGTTTGAAAATTAAGTTGCAAATATTGAAAATTTGAGAATCACTGACATAAGAGAAAAGCAACTAACTCATCACAAGGGCTCCGATTTTATTAGACTTAAAGACTAGATATCTTGTAAGTATATTTCTATCGTAAATTAGAGATTCTCTAAAAACAAGTTGTGTGGAAATTGATTCTCAAGGAGATTGCAAGGAATTAAGCAAACGTTATAGGGAAAAAATCGTTTTTGAGCTGTTAGACTAGTGGGTTTGAAATTTAGCAAGCATGTTTATTTTGTTTAGCAGAGATCCACTAAAATGGGTTTTTCGGAAATCACTTCGAAGGGGGTGGGGCTATGTGGATGCAAAAGATAATTATGCTTCCGTTTTAGAAATTCAACTCCTGTCCTTAAATCAAGAACTGAGGGTGAAAAGAATGTTTTTAAGTACAATCGAAAATCTATACAGGAACTAAATATCAATTACTTCCTCGTTAACCTAATACAAGAACTAAATATCAATTATTTAATAATACTTCCTCGTATAACCTCATGAAATACCCAACAAAGTCTATAGGAAATGTCTAGTATAAATGTATGTTCATATTTTGTCACTTACATCAGTGCTATCCAACTTTTTTATCGCCACGGAATGGTTAATGCTTGATAATTTTAACGTGTGGGGGGGGTCATTGATTCTTTATATTTTATACAGTTTTGATTAAGTAAGTTTAATTTAATTGTATTAAAATATGCCTTCAGAATAAAATACAATTGCACCAAAATATGAATTTAAAGTGATTTTGTTAAAAATTGTCGTACAAACTCAAGAGAAATACATCACTGTAAATAAAATAGAAATAATTTAATATTTCGACATAGTACCTCTTTTGATCCATGGACCGATACCGGTCCACGACCCGTAGTTTAGAGACCACTGCCTTACACGATGCTAACTAAATACTTAACAACACATGATTATTAATCAAAGAATCGCAATTATTCTATAAATTCCTTTGTTAAAATTTAAGGTCACTGTAATTATAAGTTCAAACACTCGTAGCTATTACAGTGGGTGCATTTTTTTTCTATCAGAAAAGGCAGTTTGAATTCAAATCGCAATCTTCATCGGTTGAAGACAGCCTTAACAGAAGCTTTCTGCAAGAGAAATATGGTAGAAAATTATTGAAGTTCATAAAAAGGGCCATGTCTCTTGAAAACTGAAATTTTGTCAGATCCTTCCGCCTTAAAACTTTCAAAATTGTGAAAAGGGGGCAATGATTTTCGAAATCCATCTCTAGTATCTACAAATACCCATAAAACGAACTTCGAAATAATGCTATCCGAGACGCGAGGCTATAATGGGGGACGACTTGATCCGATTACCCACATTAGAACGAGTGTGAAAAATATAAATTATTCGCTACATTAAGACCTTTGTGGGGCTGGGTCACGTCCCTTCTAATCTGGAGGAAAAAGTTTATGGCATGAGTGATCTGTTTCACAGAATTAGTGTCCAAATGAAATAGAACGCTTTATTCATTCGATGATGGAACGATTTGAAGAGTGACATGAATTGAAAATCGGTTCCAGTTTTCATCTTGAATTTTGGAAGTTGGTTCGATGAAATCTTTCAGATTTTTGTCATCTGGTGTAGTAAGCACTCTGCGAGAGGAGATACCATTAAATAGATAACCTGATCCAATGAATGTGTTCTTCAGAGTCTTTGCGTAACATCAGAAATTTTAAAAACTGTACAACGCATGAGTGGGTAAATTATATTGCAGGATATTTAAGTTTCAAAACTTTTAAAAGAATATCTGTTGAATCCTAGTTCTTTATTTTCTCAACTCTTACAGGAAAAAATAAAACTATATAAATAGTCTGAAGAGAAGTATACTACCTCATTAGAATTATTGAAATACACAGAGTTTTAAAATCAATTAAAGAAATATTATTAAAGGTAAATTTTTAGAAAATGATAAGCAATTTAAGGGGGATTCAAGATGAAACCCTGGAATATCTGAAGACCAAGCTGACTCGTTTGTGAAATAAAAATTGAAAAATCTGAAAAGAAAAATTGAGTGAACAAATACTGTTTTCCCGTGCTGGCTTTGAGTATTAAGTATTTGAATATTGAGAGAGTGCTTTTTTACTGAGCAGTTTGGAGGGTAAGGCTTAGTTAATCCAACCACAAAAATTTAAAAGCCGAGTAAAATTAATTAGAAAACAGTTTAAAACTTAATTTAATGAACCATCACTCATACGCATTAACACTAGAACACCCGTCCGTGTCGAATGGACACCAGAGCCTGTTTAATTTGTTTTCCTATCGGCATTTTTGCAGGGAATTTGAAAAATTTTCATGACTCTTAAACATTCTCCATAGTGATTACACAGAAAACGTTTCGTAATTTTAGGTTTAGTAGGAGAGATTTTACAACTAAATATACCAAGAACGTCCACATGTGTCGTTTCGATACCAAGGCAATTTATCATTATAAAAAGCTGTCGTTTACCAAAAAGTAATTCACTAAGTAGATGCCATTAGTATAAAGCAAACTTCCCGAAGTAATATTGCACATTTATCTGACCTTGAATGCAGTGTTATTAGGTTCACAGCGGAAATGAGTCAGTTATACTAAAATTGTTATGTTTAAGTGTTTCGTTACATAGAATTTGCTTACCTGCTCATAAAAAAATCCATTCGGCTTTCGAACCTTGTGCAGAGCAGATACCCCGTAACGAAGACACGTAGAAAAGGTCTAATCCCTAATGAAATTGCTAATTTGTTGCGAGAGCTTTCTGAGAATGAATCGGATGGGGGTTAGCTATCTTTCTCCAATTTAGATTCCTATAAGTACTACTTCTAACAATAAAGTTCGGTGAATGAAGTCAGAATGGCCGAGCTTGTAACACTGGTGAAACAAAACGCTGTAAAGG
Organism: Trichonephila clavipes; assembly: GCA_019973935.1. Classification (NCBI taxonomy): domain Eukaryota; kingdom Metazoa; phylum Arthropoda; class Arachnida; order Araneae; family Nephilidae; genus Trichonephila; species Trichonephila clavipes. The sequence goes on from BMAU01015218.1 coordinate 37,900, forward strand.
CAGGTGTTGACCATTTGCCCTCACCTTTGTTCAGTTGAGCGTCATTTGTGTTCCATGTAGCGCTTCTTTTACAGAGTGCTTGTTCATTGCGTGGGGTGCTTTGTACTACATTTATACACTAACTCAGTATTTCAGAATAGAACTAGTAAGAAATGTTAACAATTGGTATCAAGCACCCCTCGCTTTTAGCACAATGACATTTTTTTTTTGCTTTTCAGTTCAACTAATTATAAAAGTTTGTTTTTTAAGTTTTTTTTTTTTTTAAATATAATTAATTTTTGTCTCCAGAACTAAATGTAGGGCTTTGGCCGATTTGTTTTCTTTAACCCAAGGGGTGAGCTGTCCAAAAAGTGCTGGAAAGATCACAATAGAAAAAATTATACCTTCTTATATGACAACATTGTTGTCAGGGTAGATTTCTAACTGTGGACTGATTTTGCGTAATGTAAACATAGACTGAAAAGTTATAGACCCAGAAGTGAACTGTGGAACACTGCTCCTGATTGGACAAATAGTGCTTGTTTTCACTTTGACATGGAACGAATGGAAGAGAGATATTGATTGTTTTGATGGAGGATAAGAATCAACTCGCATGAGCTGGAAAATTAAGCCATAGTGCGAGATTTTGTCAAAAGCGTTGATTACATCCATAAAAAAAATTACCAGTAGTATCTTCATACACAAAGCCCGCAAGATTAATCTCAGTTACTATCAGTTGATGAACTGTAAAGCACTGCGAACTAAAGTCACGCTGCTAAGGGGACAGATACATGTATTCGGATATCGCGAAGAACTGTTCCCAGATATTTGCACCAAGCAGGATTATAGACTTAATGATTGCTGTGAGTGTCGCCCCCACACTAATAAGAAATCACTATAGCACCCGTAAACACTAATGCATATGTTACCGGCAAATTATGAAACGCCGGAATTCTATAGAATGCCGTACGTTTTTAGGCAAAACATGAAATTTGAGAATTATTTCATACTTTACCTAGGCATTGTATATAATGCCTAGATATTCTATGGAATGACCAAAGGTATTTAGGCAAAGTAAGAAAAAAGGTCATGATAAGGCTATTATATCAATGATGCACATTCCTAAAAATTACAAATTTTATTGTGAAGGAATAATGTGAGTGCCATTAAAAAATTATTCAAAATACATAAGGGAAAATGCAAGCTATATGAAACAAAATTTACGTCTTTTTTATTAAATAAAACAAAATTTTCATAAAAAGTAAGAAATTAAAACTAACCTACTTGTTGCAACATGGTAGGCTTGAATGTTATTTTGAATTACACTTCATTATATTTTTCACGCAAAGACAATTTTTATTTTGGTACTTTGTTTTACACATACATTTGATAAATCCGTAGTCCAATTGCAACTGACCGGAAAAGAATTTCATGTTCAGGAATATCTATAATTCTAAGCAAATTTTTAGGGCATAAAGTTAATCAAGATTTCGCATATACTTGTTTTAAAATTCCCTCAGAAGTTCCAAATCATTAGAAACTTTCCCACTCAATATATTGGCATTAAGAAAAAATCACAAGTTTCACAACATTGGCATTTTTTAAATAACTTTCTATTTCTTCTGGCAAGGTCACAAATGTGGTTGGGCCGCGGTAGCCGAGTGGTATAGGTATCGGATCGTGGCTTGCTTGGTCACGAGTTCGATCCCAGTACCACTAAAGACCCGCCGTGTAGGGCAGCGATGCACGTTAAATCTGTTTGAAACGTTCCCATTGGTGTGGTGTGGTAGTTGGAGAGGGTGCCAGCTCAGGTGTCGTCCACGTCACTTGACCATGGTTCAAAATTACGTGGTCCGTCGCCAAAAGCCCTCGTGTAGCTGAACAGTGCGACGTTAATATTCAATCAATCAATCAATCACAAATGTGGTTATACATTTCAATATCATAAAGTGTAACATTTTTGCATTTGGTTGAAAGCTCTTTCGGAATTCTGTCACGTTCTTTCGTGTCCAATAGCCAAATAAGCTTCATGAAGTAAAATAACTCTTAATCTGCAATGTAAAACTGTATTGCAGTTCGTCCGAACCTTTTCATCCCGTGGGCCGGCCAACGTTTGACTTTACCACGGACCGCTGAAGGTGGGACTTTGATTGTTTATGTATGGAATTGTTATAATTTAATAATTTTAATTTAATTATATTTAAAAATGCTTCAGAATAAAATTAAGTTACACCAAAAATTAATATAAAGGGATTCTACATGAAATGTAAAGTGGTAAGCCACATAAACACAAGATACACACCCCAGTCAAGTGAGTGAGTGAAGATTAACGTCGCACTGTTCAGCTGCACGAGGGCTTTTGGCGACGGACCACGTAATTTTGAACCATGGTCAAGTGACGTGGACGACACCTGAGCTGGCACCCCCTCTCTAACTACCACACCACACCAGCGGGAGGACATTCAGCTCTCGACAGATTTAGCGTGCATCGCTAAAGGTCTTCAGTGGTACTGGGCTCGAACTCGTGACAAAGCCAGCCACGATCCGATGCCTATACCACTCGGCTACCGCGGCCACACACCCCAGTCAATAAAATGGAAATAATTTAATGCTCTTTAAATGGCCCAATACAATTTGATCAACGGACTGGGGGCTGGGGACCACTGCTGTATATTACTCGCCTTATTTAAGAGGTTAAATGAGTTTACTTTTATTTTACACAGACATAGCTTTTCGGCAACACATAGTCTTTGGGTTCCTTCTTAGTAGTCATTTTTGGCTTTTTGTCTATCAGTTATTAACTTCTAGTAAGTAGTTTCAGTTAAAAAAAAACTGTTTTTATTTCACACCATTAACTCGAATTTCGGGCAGCTGGTCGTCGAATAGTTGTTTGATGCCTAAAGACCATGACTCCTTCTCCATTACTAGAGTCCCCCATTTTCATGCAGCAAAAAAAAAACAATTGTTTTTTGATTAAGAATAAGTAAAATTGAGTACTTTGACACTCCCGAAAAAATTGCAAATTGCAACTGACAAATTCAGAGCCTGAGGTATGCGTTAAAAGTCTTGTGCCTTGCCAAGTAATATTCAAAACGAATCGGAGATTTTGCTGGTTCCCCATTAAACATTCTATAGAATACCTCGGAAATATACGAAATCTGAATCATTTCATGCATTGCCAGTTAGCTTTAGATATTATATACAATGCCTAGTCGTTAATGCCGGATTTCTTACTTAGCTGGTAACATATATAAGTGCGGAGATTATCTGAACTTGAGGATTTATTTTGTCAAGTTTCTAGCATTTACGTTTTCAAGTCTTATCTTTTTTCCCTTCGATCACAACAATTATTAAAGAGATTTAATTGCTTAAAATTATCTTGACAATTATAATTTTTTTAATAACCTACCATTATAATTTTTATAATTTACCTTGTGACAGTTTTTGGAAAAAAAAAATTGCATAGCTTACTTTACTTAGATACGTATATAAGAGTGGAGAGGAATATAAATACCTGTTTAATATTAACCACTAATTGCTCCTTAACTAATCAATAAGTCCCACAAAAGCTGAAGAATTAGTCTGGCAAAAAAGCAAAGGAAAACATTCCAGACACATATTTTTCATACGTTTTCCTTTTTCGCGGAATTGTTTCACTTCGTACGCACTTTTTTCTTCTTATATGTCTCATGCTTATATAGGGAAAGTATTTATTATGCAATATGAGATTAAATAAAATGTCTCACGAGTGTGCGTGTCACTTCATAAAAAAAAATGGTCTCCTTAATTAAATGAGTCTACGATTTCTTTAGTCAGGAGGTAACTGATACATTATTTGTACAATTGTATTATTTGGCAATAAAGAAGCTAAATAGGATAAATTTAAAAGTATTAAAAAAATAAATATTTAAAACTGTTGTATTGTATTGCTTTTCTTTGCTGGTATACGCATTTGACAATTTAAAAATAACGAGGTACTATTTATTTCAATTTTCACTCTCCGTAAATGTGTGTATTAAATTTAAATAGAGAGGTGTTAAATAAGTAAACATTTATTGCGTAGAAGTAAAATATATAAATAGGAACAATTGTGGAATATAAAAAAGATCACATGCGATGTAATTTTTAAAAAGCTAACCTTCAGAAATAAATTAAAAAAGAGATGTGTGTTCGAAAATGTGAGGAACATTTGTTTCATTTTGTAAATTAAACTAATTTGAAACAATTATACAATATTAATTATACAATTATAAAACCATCTATTAACGTAGTATTCTTTTCAAATACACAACGAATAAGTATTATTTGACAAATAAATTTAATTATAGATCGCATGGGAACATGTTCATATATTATTACTAGAACTATTTTTATCTGAACAGAAGTGAAAACCATACACACATTTTATCACAATTGTTTTAAAGTGAAAAATACAAAATAAAACTATTTTAGTTTTAAATCCTTATTTTTTTATTTTAACAGTGGGTAAGTATCTACAACATTCTTTACCAAAATAGAAGTGATCAATCTATTTTTGAGAACATTCGATGCAAGGAAATCTATAGAAATGCATTGTGTTATTAAAATATATATTACGATAAAATAAATTGTGCTCATTGATTTATTTTTAGCTTTATGAGACATGAAATAACAATAACAAATAGACAAAAAAAAATAATTTCCTGTAGCAATAATTCCCTTTCTTTTTGCTGATGTAGGTGTGGTTTGGAAAGTTAGTCACAAGCTATTAGCAGCTGAAACCACACTAAGAAGCTACATGATTGCTATTGGATATGGCATCGTAATTTGTAAATATGATCAAGAGTCGAGACGAATTATAAAGCTGCACGAGGGGTATTGGTTCCAGACGTCGTAATTTTACGAGGTCCAAAGTTAACAGTCCTCATGTATTACTTAATATTGCGACGTTAACTCTTTATCTTCCGCATCATGATTTACTGCAGTTTTTTTCATGCAATATTTTTTTTTTGAATCACTAAATTGAAAATTAAGGGATATGCATAAACAAAATACTCAACTTTGGGAAATGTAATTCATTAGAGCTAATTAATTAAGAATATTCAGTTGTAAAACTAATTATATACACTGTTCACTTAAAATAAATAGTCAAATCGCTTTTTAAGGTCATCATTAACATACGAAAAAAATAAGACACCTAAATTTTGACACTAACTATTTTTCGGGACAAAAATGATAATCATCGCAATCCAATGAAAACGCCGTCAGCTGAAAACGCAATGTTTTCTTCCCCACTAAAATACTCATTCATAGAACCCGTGCTGCCATATATCTTGGAAGAGTGGATTTCAAAGAATATTCCTGCTAAGTATCGTCAGAATATTCGTAAAAATGGTTATTATATATAATTTTAAAGTTTGTGGTAGTTATAGGTACCGCCGGTAGATAAAGGGTTAATATAACTCTCACTCACTACTCAACTGTAAGATCTACAAATCTTCAGAACTGTCTTCGGTATCTGCTGCTGCTGAACGATCATGTACGCTACCGGCATTGTCAAGTCATGGTGTATGTGAAGACTTGCAATATAGAAGGGTTGTAGAAGCTCAAAGTATTTACATTAGTGTGATGTGGGTATTTGAAGAGTGGTGGGAAGGCGCTTAGGTGTCATCCACATCACTCGACAGTGGTTAAAACGTACGAAGTCATTAACCAATCGTCCTCATGCAGCTTCATAGTGCTTCGTTAATAAAAATCATATGGAAATCGTCTGGCTCGTCTTTCAAATTACAGAAAGAAATATAATGCCTTCTATTTGTATGATTTTGTTATGTTCTAGATTATACGTCTATAACTGGACAAAATTGAAAAGCATTTTTTGATGCTGTTTATTGAAATATGGAACATCTGCCTCTAGAGTTTCATATATAATATTGTTCTTAGATGTAAACAAGTATTATATATAATATATATATTATACATATATTCCACGTATTCCAGTTTGGAATACGTGGAACCTAGATATTTAAAGTATCCGACTACGTTCGGAGCCGTGATTTTCCAAAAGCGTATAAATGGATAATATTTATAATATTTAATGTCACTTAGATTAGAAAAAACGAATATAAAATTGTTTTAAGAATATTATTGCAGTAAAAAATTACTTAAGTACAATATTTTGACATAAAATGACCAATATTTAAAACATTATCATTTTATGAAAAATATTTCTATTATAATAATATTTTGCCTGTATATAGCTCAGACCTCTGTACAGAGGCTCAACTAGAATTTTTGAAATATATAACTTAGAAGTGGATTTTTATCCACATTTTACTACAACAGAGGGGAGAAAGTTTAAGAAAAAACGCCGATAATTATTGCGATTGGTAGGAACTCTAAAAATAAAGGGAATTTTTTTTTCTTTAAAAATCCTAGTTCAGACTCTTTGGAGATGTCTTTACTTTATATAAGCAAATTATTATTGTTATTATAGAAGCATTTTTTAAATATAAAAGAACGTTTTTTTAAAAAAAAGGTTATTCTAAGGTAATTTTCAGCCAAAATATTGTATTTAATTAATTTTTTTCCTCATAAATATTAAACATAAACATAAAAAGTTTTAACAATTTTATACATGCATTCTAATCGAAGTGACACTAAATATGAAAATCATCCATTTATGCGCTCTTTGAAATTGCGGTTCTGAACGTAGTCAGATACCTTAAGTTGTTCACTTGAGGATTAGATATGACTCTTTTTCAGCTTTTATTCCTGGTATTTTGATAATTTTTTTTTTGTTTCCTTAAAATGAAACTGGCTTCTATTAAGTAGATTTATTTTTTATAAAAAGGATTAGTTGAAAGGAAAGTAAAGAGACATCTACTACTATAACTATACACCAATGGTAATATATTTAAATTGGAGATGATCTATAATTTTCGAAAACCACTTTTCTATTCTTTTTAACTAGACGAAACTCTAAAACAGCATGTAAAAACCCAGCAAAAATGTTCAAATAAGAATCAATTTATTCTAATTTTTATTCGCATAAAAAATGCGTGATAATGATAAAAACTAATTAAAATCAAATTTTTGTTTCCCATTGTTTTTTTTGTGGTACTAGGTAATAATTGCATCAAATGAAGATTTATTAATATATATCAACTCATTCCTGGTAATTTCCCCCTTGGATATTTTTTTCCCTATTCAGTTTTTTTTTTCTAAATACGCAATTAGAGGCATCAAAATACCCGCGAATGATAATTTCTCTTTCTACAATTGGATTTATTTAGGTAAACACGGGTGTTGCATCTCCAGGAAATAGTGATCTTAATTTATCTTACAAATTGTCCATTGATATTTCCTTCTCCTAGATCACACAGATGCATATGTGCTTCAATACATTAGTTATCACAGCTGAAGGCCCACCTTGTAGAGGGGGCTTATGCATGTTCAATCCGTCTATTCTCAAAGTCTTCACGTTGGTGCGCTGTGGAAGTTAGGAGAGGAGGGAGCCAACTCATGTGTCATCCTCGTCTCTTGACCATGGCTCAAAATTACGACGTCTGACACCAATAGCTTTCGTGCTGTTTCAGAGTGCGACGTCATTATAACTCTCTCTTCCCTACATCAATAAGGCCGCGGTAGCCTAGTGGTCATGGGATCGGATGGTGGCGGACGTGTCACGAATTAGAGCCCAGTACCACTAAAGACCCTCCGTGTAGGGGGCATTGCATGTTAAATCTGTCGAGAGTTCAAACGTCTTCCCGTTAGTGTGGTGTGGTAGTTAAAAGAGGAAGGTGCCAGCTCAGGTGTCATCCTCGTCACTTGACCATGGTTCGAATTTACGAGGTAAATCGCCAAAAGTCCTCGTGTAGCTTAACAATGCGACCTTAATATTCACTTTATCACTCGCTCCTACATAAATGAGCGTTTAGCACAACTATGGGCAATTGAGGCATCTGCTAAAATAATGGATTTCAATTAGAAAATCAAACATGCTTTTATCTGTAGCCGTGGGTAGGCAAAAAAAAAAAACAAATAAAATGTAACAAATCATTACTTGAATTTATTTAGCGTGTTTTCTCCGTACTTTCCCGGTTCGAATGTTTTGAGTAAAATATTGAATAGATTATTAATTTTCTTTTCAAGTAAGACGTTGATCAAGTAAGATGTTCAAGTAAGAGATTAATTTAAACTCTTCAGGCCCATGATCAATTGCATGTGATCACTTCAGGGAATTCGGTTCCATATGTGAGATTGCGTTTTCCCATTCCGAATCCCGTGATCACAACGGTGGGATCCGAAATTGGAATGATTATTATCTATACATTTTTTTGGCGTATTTTATTACAGTAAAGATTTATATTAGTCTTTAAAAGGATTTATGCTTAATAGGAAAAATCGCCTGGTCCTGAACGGGTCAAAGGATGGAAAAAGCGTATACAGTAGAACGTCGTTTATCCGAACGTTTGTTATCAGGAGCGTCAAATATCCGGACCAGTTTTTTTTTTTGTCAATTACATGTACTGTATATGAATACGTTTTTGAAAAGTGCAATGCTCAACAGTTGCTTCATGTGAGGCCAAAAGTAACGGGAAAACCCAAAGTCAGAGATATTTGAAAAATTTCAGTTGTGTGATTTGGTAATCAAATGGTCAATGACGAATACAGGGAGATTACCGTCTTTGTCCGATCGATCCAAGGATTTCAAGAATGCGATGAAGATGTAGATACCTGGATGGCATGCGATCAAGAAGACTGTTGATTTCAAATGCTAAATGATGACGAAGTTTTGACTTCCGTGCAAGAAGGATCCGACCCTGTCGACGATGAAACGGATGAAGAGGAGGAGAACACAATGAAAGAAGCAAGGGTCTATCGAATGCTGACACATTTTCTGCGTTAGAGACAGACATGGAGTGGTACGAACAACAATCAGAGTACTGTCCTACTCAACTACTGCTTCTCAAGAGAATCGGAGATATTGCAGCAAAAAAACGAAGGTGTGCTATGGTACAGCGAAAAATAAGTGATTATTTTCCACAATAAAGGTAACATTGCGACATTTTGCACCCATTTTGCTTTTTCTTCCAGTACGTTTTCCTTATGTGATGATTTTCAGTATTCGTATAGTGTCCGGTTTCCTGTATTGCATTGATCGCATTCAGTTTTCGGTTATCCGAACGGTGTCCCGTCCCAATTTATTTGGATAAACACAACGTTCTACTCTGTATACCAAATCTTTTTTTCCCCTTCAAAATACTGGATCTCATTAATATGCATTTGAGAAGGGTTAATGGTAATGATGAATTTAAAATTCGTATTAATTGTTAAACAACCAACATGTGGTCCTGTGAGGATTTTTCGGGATATTACATGTGATGAGATGAAAATGGGTAAGTGAGTGAGTGAATATTAACGTCGCACTATTCAGCTACACGAGGGAGTTTGGCGACGTCCACGTAATTTTGAAACAGGGTCAAGTGACGTGGATGACACCTGAGCTGGTACCCCCTCTCCTAACTACCACACCACCGGGAGGACGTTTAAACACTGGAAAGATTTAACCGCTTCCTTACACGGCGAGTTTTTAGTGATACTGGGATTGAGAACTCGTGAAAAGATAGCCACATCGGATATCTTGACCACTAGGCTACCGCGGCCGTGAGACGAAAATGAAAGTCGGGTATTAAGGAATACCATTTACGTTTCTAAAAATATCTTTACTCTTTTTGATAAAATCTTCCGAAATCATGATGAAAATATACAATAAAAGATGGTAAAGAAATACCACTTGTAAAAATATTGTTTTCTTATTAAAAAAAGTGTGTGTGTGTACTTATGTACCCACGTAAGAGGTTATACTTCTTTGGCGTAACAAGCTTAAAATCTTTCTAAAAATTTTGAACAGGTCAAGCTGGGTCAAGGACGAAAGGCGGTCACGAGTAGACTTGAAATATACTAACCTTAAGTCAATCGGACCAGCCAAACCCAAAATAATCACGATTTAAATAAATTTAAACACCCCCGCACAAGGCCAATAGGACGAATAACATGGGAGTATTCAACAGACTGTATCTCAAGATCAGGTGAACCGAATGTGACACCTGAGATCTCATATTGGATGTCTCGGTGGGAAGAATTGTCCCTGAGATAATTAAGACATTTGCCCATAGAGCCCCGAGTTATGATCATTTAAAACAATTAAAACAATTAAATAAAATAGAAGCAGGACACCTAGAAACCCGAAACTTGGCCTGGTTGTGAGGAAACAAGAGGAATCCATTCGAACCGGTCCGGAGTCTGTAGATGCAAATGGGGCGGCGCTAGCTCGGAAAAGGAAAACGAAACTAACTCCCCCGGGGGAACAACTGTGACATAAATGGTCATGTACATCCCAACTATACACAGAGTAGTAGGTGATTCCATACTTCATCCTTCTATCCGTAATATCGTGACGTCATCAAAAGATCGAACCCCATAGAAATAACATGGGATTCTAATTTTAGTGAAAACGCCCCCTAGGCTCACGATCTTTAAAAGAATTTTAACAGATAAAATATTTCAACGAGTAGTACCTATGGTCCGAGTTTCATTAACGAAGCTCAAAAATCCTCGGAGCTACGCCGGATTTAAAAAAAATTAAAACTTTAAAATAATTTTAAAATGTTAAATATAGGTAAAGAAATGCAGCTATGGTCCTGAAAAAATGTATCTAGGATGCTCAAGGGAGAACAATAAAATCCAGCCGGTGATGTCGACCAAGGTGGCATAGGATTCGAATTATTACTGGGGAATCCCTGTGGGGGTGGAGCACCGGAAGGGACCAATTCCACGTAAAGCTCGAGCTAATACAAAAATCTCAATCAAGTCCCAAGTTCAATTCCTTAGGGGGTGAATTTTTTTCCAGTCCTCGTAGGATTAACATGGGAGCATGATGTTTTAGTGCTTAAGCTCTCCCCATGCTTACACAATGGGAATGAAGTAGATTACTAGATGGGTCTCGACGAATGGAACAGTTGGTTCAAACCTCAAGTCCAAGACTCGAGCAAGATATATATATATATATATATATATATATATATATATATATATATATATATATATATATATATATATATATATATATATATAAATCTACAATGTATTTGGCTGTTACATGTTCTTGTTTTAAAATAAATCCTTTTGATAGTAGAAATGTACTTTAGATTAAAATAGATTTATATTTTATAAAACAGTTACATTTGATTTTGCTATAGTAAATAACTTTTTTAATAAATTTCAAATTGCATTATGTATATCCTTTACTATGGATGGTGCCTGATTCCCTGTGTGTGCAACTTTCATTTCTCCTCCTTTTCTGTTTGGAGTACCAAAAAGCAAGAGGCAGACAGAGGTGTTTCTTAAAGTTTTAAAAAAGTATTCAAGATGGTTAAGATAAAGGACAATGTATACTTAATCTTTTGCGAATAACAGCACAATCGAATTTTAACAATATGTAACGAAAGATTAATTCAAAAGAAACAAAGTAGTTTTCAAGAAAAAGGCAACTGCAATATTTTAAACATCATTTGATCATTGCAATATTATATGATACACTCAGGAACATTGAAAATAGCGACCCAAGAAGGAAGCTAAGTACAATCGCAAAAAAGTACAGCGTAATATGATATGCAAATGATCCAAGTTTTGTGCCAATACGCATGCTCATACACGCCGAGGTGGCGCTAAAATCAGGAAGAGTGTGCTATATAAGCCAGCGCTAATTCGAAGATTCATAAACGAGACGATTACCCGCCGATTGTAGGAAGACTTTGATAAGCGAAACATGTGCCAGGTATACGTGCTAGAAGACATTTCTCACAGTTAAGCGAGTTTGAGAGAGGCCTGATCATCGGGATGAAAACTGCAGACTGGTTGACGCTCCGTGTTTCTGGCCAGGTGGATCGTCCGGAGTGTGCCGTTAGAAATTGTTGGGAGCAGTGGACGCGAGAAGGTACCCACATGCGGAAAACCGGGTTTGGAGCGACCAAGACCACGAGGAGAGAGGATCGAAGGATAGTGCGGCAAGCACTTGTGGACTCCACAGTGACTCGTTCAACGATACGAGCAAACGTAGGCGTAGCAATTGTTCCACAAACAATTTCCAGACACCTTGCAGAAGCAAATCTTAAATCCAAACGCCATTTCCGTGCACTCCCTTTAACACCGGAACATTGGCAACTGCGTCTACAGTGGTGCCAAGTCAGATCAATGTGGAATGTCACAGATTGGCAAAAGGTTGTGTTTAGTGATGAACCCCGGTTTGTTTTGGGGACAGATGATTACAGTGTACGGGTGTGGAGGCGCCCTGGTGAGCGGTACAATTCCTCCCACACTGTTCTAAGTCACACTGCCCGCACAGCTGGTGTAATGGTCTGGGGGGCCATATCCTATGATAGCCGGTCCACTTTAATTGTGATGCGTGGAACCTTAACGGACCAACGTTACGTTGATGATATTCTTCGACCTCATGTAGGACCTTTCCTAAATGGTTTCCCATGGGCAATTTTCCAGCAAGATATTGCTCATCCGCATACAGCAAGATTTGCTCAAGACTTCCTACGTCATTTTCAGACTTTTTCCATGGCCAACCCGCTCCCCCTATTTGTCTCCTGTAGTGCACGTATGGGTTCAGCTAAAATGGCAGATGCCATCCTGTCACTCTGTACATGATTTAGAGTTGGCTGTTAAAGATTTGTGGGCCCATCTGCCTCAGGACAACATAAGGTGTTTAATCAACTCAATGCCGGACTGTGTGGCGGCATGTATTGCAGCCGGAGGTGGTCCAACGCGCTATTGAAGTTGCCCAGTATTTGTGTCGTTGAACACCCTGTATTCGTTTAATTGTCTTGTTTTTGAGATCAAGTGAATTTCTCATCTGTGTCATTATGTGTATTAAATTTCATTTTAATCCGATGCTTTCTTCTTGGGTCGCTATTTTCAACGTTCCTGAGTGTATAAACATTATTATATTATCTATGCCTGAATACATAAGAAATAATGAAATTAATAGCAATAATTCATTCTGTTTTAAATTTTCACTCCAATAAATGTTTTTTGTTTCCAAATCTGATATAAAGGTACATATTTTTATGTGCGGCCCGCGAGATTATAAGAAATGCCCACAAGGTCATTTTGGTTGGATACCCCTGCTTTATAGTATAACGCCAATTAGCACTCCATGCGCTTATTTATTTTTTAATCGTGGTTTCCATACTGTATCCACTGAAAACCCCGCAGTCTAGAAGGGCTGATGCACGTCTAATCTATCGAATCACAAAGTTCTCACGTTTTTAACGGGGCTTTATCGCGCTTTCACACTAATCCTCTTGGGGGAATCTTTGGGGCCAGAATGGCATTATTTCAATCCAACCCTTTTAAGAAGAAACCGCGATATGCAGATTAGTTAATAGATATATATTGGAGCTTTAGCATTCGCGAGTTAGTAAGATAGAAGTAGAATTTAAGCCGGATAGTGTCGGATAGAAGTCAGATAGTAGTTGAATAGAAGGCAGATAGAAGCCGGTGAGTAGAATAGAAGTCGGATAGTAATAGAATGGAAGAATAATAGTAGATTAATAACAGAAGAATATAGAATAGAAGAAGAGACAGAAAGCCGAGGTGCTGATCTGCGTGAAATATTGGTAAGCATTAATTATAGAAGTGAAATTATAGAACAGACTTCAGTGTGTTAAGGAATGTAAGGTGGATATTAATTCTTAGGATAGCTTTTCATAAAGATAGTGATAAGGATGAGCCTCGATCAACCCCTTTACTTGTCAGGTCTTCATGGCATTAGGGCTCTAACTCATGGTAATACGACCACGAGAATCTGTGACCATGACCATTAGTCTTCCAAGGCCATCTCAGAATTACAAAATCCAACGCTTATCATTCTCACGTGGCTTCCAACTGTGACATTAATAAATAAAGAAACAAAAACTAAATTAAAAATAGTTTTTTGTTTAAAAAAAACACGCTTTTGTAGTTAATCGAACTAAAAAGTAAAAATTTCACATAAAGAAAACTTTTTGTATGTTGTATTTGTATTAAACATGAGTGTTTTCGCTTTTGAGTCGCAACTTAATATTTTAGTCACCAAATCGGAAAATCGGTGAGTGAGTGAATATTAACGTGCACTGTTTAGCTACACGAGGGCTTTTGCCAACGGATTACGTAATTTTGAACCATGGTCAAGTGACGTGGACGAATCCTGAGCTGGCACCCTCTCTCCTAACTACTACACCAACGGGAGGACGTTTCAGCTCTCGACAGATTTACGTGCATCGTTGCCCTACACGGCTGGTCTTTAGTGGTACTGGGCTCGAACTCGTGACAAAGCCAGCCATGATCTGATACCTATACCACTCGGCTACCGCGGCCACGTCGAGAAATGGGAAATCATTCATTCTGATTATCCTGATCACAACAATGGAACAAAATTATTGAACTATTGTATTGCCATCGGTTCTAGACAAGTGTGCAAAATTTTGAATCAATCTGATGTTTCAAAGTGGGTAAAAATTGAGTTCAAAGATTCTGTTACAGAAGTTGAATCTAATAAAAGCGTGCTAATAAAAGTTTCTTCACTTGAAAATTCTTACTTTTTTTCTTCGTTTAATGATAGCAAGGTACAACCAATGTTTTTTCTAAAGCGCTATGGCTTCATAGATAATTATAAACATTGATTTTTTTTTTTTTTTTGTTTCGAGTCAAAATAACTTCTCAGTGCATTAAATTTTCTCAAAATGCTATTGCACAAACATGAGTTATGTGTGCATAATTTTTTCGGAGACGGAACTTGAGAAGATGAGTTCTTTTAAGCTGGCATCACTGATTTTGGGTGTGAGCACAAAACATTTTTAAATACGCCCTATTAGTCATAGGCGTAATATATGACTCGATCCTTTTGAATGGCTGCCAATTTCCCATCAGAAGTTTACATATGTTATTCAAGTAAGTTACGCTTGAACTTCAAGAAACAATAGTATATGACATTTATTTCAAGGATGATATCTCTGTACTCTGTCCGTGCATGCGTTCCTTTAATAAGTGCACAATAGTTATTTCACATTTGTACGTGTTGAAAACAAAGTCATTGATGATGTGTTTTATTTTTCGGAATTAAATACTGTTTTAAAAATCAGTAGCGTAACAAAAAAGGCTTTCGATGACAGATTTAAACGCTTACCTATAGTTAACACCTTTATGCAAAAATTAAAATATTTTATATTTATTTGTAGCTATGCGGAAATAAAACATAAGAAAAACAAATTTCAGAGAAAAGAGTTTTAACTTCTATATTTTAACATAACATAATTAACTTTACAAATAAAGTTGGGTATTTTTATTTTGAAAATTATCGCTTTTTTAAAAACTTGATTCGAGTGTCAACAAATCCAAGTGCATCAGGGAAAAAATAAGATTTGAAAATATTTTTTTAAAAAAATTAAAGCAAAAAAGAAATTAAGAAAAACTGCAGTTCCACAGGAAAATGTTTAAAAATGCAGAAAACTACTTTAAAAATGTTTCAAACAGTACAATACTGCTAAGAAAGGGCACAAATAAATTTTCTATTTTATTTTTTTCATCACAACATCTTGATGCTATAGCGACAATTTGGTGGCAGGTCTTAGTTTTATAAAATTCCTTCTTTATTACAGTCTAACTTCAAAAAGAGGCCTCGTTGGGATGGTGTGGTAGTTAGGAGAGTGGGGTGCCAGCTCATGTGTCCTCCACGTCGCTTGACCATGGTTCAAAAATAAGGGGTCCGTTGCCAAAAGCCCTCGTGTAGCTGAAAAGTGCGACGTTAATATTCACTCACACACTCACTCGAAAAAACAGGCATTGTGTGAAAATTTGGGGATCGTGGTAGCCTATTGGTCAAGTTAATTGACTCGTGGCTGGCGTGTCTTGAGTACAAACTTAGTACCACTGAAGTCCCGCCGTGTAGAGCGGCAAGGCACGTTTAATCTGTCAATGCTCTAGCGTCCTCCCTTTGGTGTGATGTGGAAGTTAGGAAAGGAGGGGCTCCAGCTCAGGTGTTGTCCTCGTCACTTGACCATGATTCAAAATTATGCGAGGTAAATCAACAGAAGTCCTCGAGTAGCTGAATAGTCCAATGTTAATATTCACTCACTCACTCACTAGCGAGGAAGTTTGCTCAGAGAGGTACAGCTTAGGTGTCATCCTCGTCACTTAATCAAAATACTGCGTATTGCTTCGGAGTGCGACGTAAATGAAAATTAATATAGATGTGAGACGAGACCACGGTTTCTTAATACACTTGATCACGAATTTACTGCCGATGTTGCTAGGTCTCGGGTTCAAGTCCTGATGCTATTGAAAATTACATTGTAGAGGAGTTGGTACACGTAAATCTGTCGTGCATCAGCCACAGATTTGCGAAGTGTAAAATTTAGGAGAGTGTGGTGTCCTCTCCGTCGTCGCATTCAGCTGCTCGTGGATTATTGGTGATGGACCTCATAATATTGTACCTAGCCAAGTGACGAGGACGACACCTAAACTGGCACCCACCTCTCCTAACTTCTACACCAACGTAAACGAATGACCCTCGACATATTTAACATGAATCGACCCCCTCTGCACAGCAGGTCTTCAGCGGTACTAGGCTCAAACTCATAACACGCTGGCCACGAGTCCGTAGCTTTAACCACTAGGCTACCACGGTCACTCTTATCTTCCAGCGGCATGTGATACAAATTAGAAGAATGCTTCAAGGTTGGTTTCGCCATATACACAAGGGCGCGAACCTGACGCGGAGTCCATTTTCGGACAGAAAAATAACTCAATTTTTATAAAAATTTGTGATATTGTAGCTCATGCATTTGTTTATAATCTAGTGTTTTTAAAATTTCAAAATATCTCATAAATAATTTGCTTGTCCTTTTAACAAGTAAAGGGAGAGCTCATTTAACATTACGATATGGGAGAAAAATGCGTAACACATTTTATAAAAGGAAAAAAATGTCAACTTGGATAAAAATGAGTAGTATGATAAAATAAGTGATTCTCTCTCTACAGGATAGTGAAGACAGAGTATATGATATAAATGTTTGTGAGTATTTTTACATCTGAAAAAATATTCTGAATTTGGATCCTATTTTTTAGCATTAACCGAAAACAGCCTTAAGGGGTCTTGGAAACCTCTCTCTCTATACTGACAATGTTAAATTGGCTGTTTTCGATGTACCTTTTCTCAAAATCTGTTTTATGTACATGCTTGAAATTTTTCATACTATTATAAAGTACACTCTCTCATTATACTAAAATGAGCTTTTAGCTAAATTTTGAATTTTTTAATAAATTAGGAAATATTTTATCAAACATTGCGAAATTTGACCCATTTTTACTTAAAAATTTGTAAAAATTAAATTTTTGAGTTTTTTACAAAAAGCTCATTTTAGTATATATTAGACATCATTATAAATAATTCATAAAAAATTTACTTACCTGTGAACAGTAGTTTCTCAGAAAAGGTACATCACACATTAAAATTTACATTGAGATAAATTGATTATAATGTATACAGTGAGAGAGAGAGACTTCTAATCGACTAGGAAATAAAAAAAAATAAAAGGCTCAACTTAAAATAAAAAAAAAAACATGTTTTGGTTTATATCAGTCGTTACACTTTTAAGCAAAAACAAAGTAATCTGTTTACAATTTTCACCATTAAAATGGACGTGGCCCAAATTTAATGATTATTTAAAAATACGTTTTAAGGGCTTCTAAATACCCTAGAGGTTAAAGTAAGGTATTTTTAAAAAGGTTAAAATCTATACAATTTCAAAATGTAAAAATCTCAAATTATCAAAAAAAAATAAGATTTTAGCTTTCCAACACCCCTTAACGACTCAATGATCGTGTAACCATGATCCAATGTTACAATCAACTTAACTTTAGTCAACACTTTTAAATTGACTTAATTTAATATCTTCGCTACCTTTTAAGTTCTAAATAATAAATTTATTTTATTGAAAGATTTTTGATTTGATAGCTATAATTTATTTTTCTAATGACCTTATTAAAAACTTTATATATATATATGTGGCATGCAGCCAAAAGCAAAAACACAGTCTTCGCGCGCAGGCGCAGCTTGAGAACCGAAACTGTGGAAACTTTTGAACTAGTGAAAGTGAAACAAAAACTTTTGGACATTAGAGCAGAGAAAAAGGAGAACGCGAGAGGTGCGCGAGCAGGCGTTACCTTCTGAATATCATCGTCAAACTTATCTGTAAAAACTTATCTACCTTTTAATTAATTTTTGTTTAATGTTAAAATAAAATAGAAGATAGACCAACGTCTTGGACCCCTTGTTGTCTCCCACAAATTATGGGGGCTCGGCCGCGATCGACAAAATTTCGATTTTGAACCAAAGTCTGGACAATGAACAACAGCGTCCGTGAAGGGAGACGCTCCGCCATTTTCGGAAACTTCGTTCAACCTGTGTAGAGGTTGATTTTTCAACTTCATTCCGCCTGTGTAGAGGTCGGAACAAATAACAAAATAACCTGTGTAGAGGTATTTTTCAACGAACCATCGACAAATATTCCGCCTGTGTAGAGGTTGGAAAACCCATCGACGAAAATCCCGCCTGTGTAGAGGTTGGAACTAACCCAGTGTGAATAATCCGCCTGTGTAGAGGCCGGAACCACAATTTCAACTATATTACCTGCGAAGAGGTGAAATCAGTGGAATCGAAATTTTTCTTCATTGGATACATCGTACGTGCGAGCAACAAGGGAGCCAGAAAAAAAAAAAGGTAGGATCTTTCCATTTCTAAAATGTATAAAAACGCTCTTAAAGAGGATCTCATAAGAGTTGTTCAGGAGCTAGACGGTATTGTCGAAAGTACTGACACTATAGTTAAACTAAAAGACTAAAATTGAGAACAGTAGTACATTTGAAAGTGATCCAGATTTCGTTAACACTTTAATTCAAAACTGTATAGATGAGAGAGTATCGCAAAACGAAAGAGAGGTAACTTCAGAACAAAAAATTGAGCTCGCGAAACTTCAGTTGGCAAAATTAGAAAAGAAATCGAACTTCAATTAGCTAAAAATAAAGCATTAAGTTTAAATCCTGCAGCTAAAGTCGAAGAAAAACAGTTCGAAACTAACATAGAAAATATGATAAAAAGTATAAAAACTTTATCTCTTCCTGTTCCCACCAGATCTGAAAATTTTAATCTGTTCTTCCAATCATTAGAACGCGCATTTTTAACCAAGAAAATAAATGACGAATATAAATCTGAAATTTTAATAAATCTTCTGGGCGAAAGAGCTCATAACGTCTTACTATATATTAAAGAAGAGGAATTAAATGACTATGAAAACTAAAATCTATAGTACTCAGAGAATTCCAATTAACCCTCGCGAGTGTTTAAACTCATTTAAAAATGCTGTAAAATCATCAGGCGAGACATACATCCAATTTGCTGCAAGATTGACCACAAACTTCCAATATTATTGTTCGTTAAGAAAAGTTAATTCCTTTGAATCTCTATGTGATCTTATAATTTCTGATAAATTATATGAAACTTTAAATAAGGAAACTGCAACTCATATTGGCATTCGAGAAGCAGAAGATTGGTTTAGGCCTATTGATTTAGCTAAAGAGTGTGATATTTATATTTCATCTAGAAGCGGATCACATAAAGAAATTCCTATTACTTATGGATATACCCAAGACCCCTTTAAAAATAAATCACAAAACTTTAAAACAAAGATTAAAGAGAACTATCCCCAATATCATGAAAGAGAAAATAAAAATTGCTTTATATGCGGTGATTCATCTCATTACGCAAGAGACTGTGAGAAGCGTTTTAAACTTAAAAGAATCTAACGACCACATCCATAATAAAATAAACGTGAATACTTTGAAAATCGAGAGCGAAAAACAAAATAGCAATGAATGCGCAAATCTTCAATACGTAAACATTTTTGTGGAAAATCAGCCCGTAACAGCATTGATTGATTCAGGTTGCCAGATCCCAGTTTTAAATTCCTCACTAATTAGAGTGCAAACACCTTCCGAAGAAATCATAACATTAAGTTCATGTTTTGGCGAACAGCGTATGGTTGAAGTTAAACCCATAAATATTTCTCTTAATCAACACTCTCCTAGCTTGAGTGTTGGAACGGCAATATCACCGACCTTGACCGAAGAATTTATTATACATCCCAGTGTATATTCTGAAATAGAGAAACTAGGCCACGCAAAGAGCGATGTTTTATTGAGTGAAAGTGGATCCTCTTTGAGTGCAGATTTGGGTGTTCAGTTTAATTCAAGTGCTATTTCTTTTACAAATGTTTCTGTTTCAAATGTGATAGAAAACTCTAGTTATGATTTGCCATATGTTAAGAACTTTAATACTAGAAATGATTCGAGTTCTCTAATTAAGGATTATAAATGTAATAAAATTAAGAGTACTAAGTTAAAATTGAGTATTGTAAGAGAAAAATGTTCTGATATAGTATTGTGTAAGAAAGCCAATGGTGCCATGAAAACGAGTTCCGTGGAATTTATCTCCCGCTCACCTAACCCTTTACCTATGAAGAGTAAACATCATCGGTTTGTGTTGCTCCGAAAAATTTTTCAGCCTTGGCAGTGGAAGCGAAGGAAAAAGAGAAATCGTTTTGAACAGACGTCCAGAACTCTACAGAGGAAAATATAGATGCGTTCAACCAAAGATCAACTTGTTGAAAAGATGTTCTTATGCCGGTGAAACACAATGTTTTCCTGTGGAACCTTCCGGATGTCGAAGAGGTGCCTTTACATGATGGAGAAACTGTCTAGTTCAGAAAAAATTATGATATGTTTAATCTCTATATATTTGTCGTATAGTCCTTGTCTGTTCCGTTTTTTTGTATGTTTCAGATTCTCCTCTGGTCTCCATGAAAATACCGCTGCGGACAGCGTACGGTCAGAATGGCCGTTGTGGCATGCAGCCAAAAAGCAAAAACACAGTCTTCGCGCGCAGGCGCAGCTAATGAGAACCGAAACTGTGGAAACTTTTGAACTAGTGAAAGTGAAACAAAAACTTTTGGACATTAGAGCAGAGAGAGAGAAAGGAGAACGCGAGAGGTGCGCGAGCAGGCGTTACCTTCTGAATATCATCGTCAAACTTATCTACCTTTTTAATTAATTTTTGTTTAATGTTAAAATAAAATAGAAGATAGACCAACGTCTTGGACCCCTTGTTGTCTCCCACATATATATAAAAGTTTTTTATACTATTTAAATCATTAATATCAGCGAAGAAAACTTTTAGAAAATTTAATTTTAGGAGTATGAAGTACACTTTTTAAAATCATTTACATTAACAATAAATATGAAATGTGGAATCGAACTAAAACATACCGTTTTAAATAAATCATGAAAAAAAAGCTCAAGTTGTACAGCTCTAAAATGAGCCAATTTAAAGGGAAAAAATTGTTTATTAATTTCATTTTTTTTATAAATCTACACAGTAATAGATTTCACTTTAAAGTAAAACATTTGACTTCTTTTTAAATACTTTCCTTGCATCTTAGTGAAACGTTAAAATGTTTAGATATAGGATATTTAGACATTTTTATCAGCTGTAAAATTTTAAAAGATTGAATGTTCTGTATTTTTTTTCGCAGACTGTTTTGATAAAGTTTAGATACACTTCTCTTCCAAGATGCTTATCTAATGCTAACTTCTCACAGGTTCTTCATATACTTCATTTTTCAAATCTCTTATTTAATGAATATGCTCCTTAATACAAACTTACTTGTACATCAGGTGAGAAAGTGGATCCTCCAGTTTATTAAACAACTTATATTTTTCCACCCTAGTTGCCGCCAAAATCCAAAATCGTCTGATGACAAATTAAAGCGACACGCGACGAAACAAAATGTCTCTGTAGCGAAAACACCCCTCCTTTCTCAGCTGGCAAGTATCCCGAACGAAATAACCGAAGGAATAAAGTAGCACCCCGATTAGCGGCATTAAAAAGAAAAAATAAGAACGAAAGGAAAGAAAAAATTCTGTTTCCTTCTATTTTATTCTCTCCCTCCTCTTAACATCCGTCCCCTCCCTTCACACATCGAAATCGTCGCGTCCTGCTTCCGCGCAAAGCGCAACTCAACCTAGCTCTCCACACACTCGGGAGAAAGATCGTCTGCTAGTATACTACACTCAGCTCCCAGAAATCGTCTGCGGACGTTGTTGTGGCTGTGTTTCCCGAGAGAAGTTCGGAACCAAACGATAAATTGGTGGACGAAGAAAAAACATAATAATAACATAGAATAATAATAAATAAACAAAACTCTTCAGGCTTTGGGGAAAAATATATACGATGTGATGACGATACACGATTGAAAAATATATCGTGATCGGACATCGATATAGATAGAAGTATACGTTAAAATAATCGATTCTCACGTCACCTTCATTTGCATCGCCTGAATGAATGGCGATTGCTTCAATGTGACAAGGATTTAGTGCTCAGTTAAAAGTGACGGTTGCAGTTAAAAGAATTGGCGGTTTGAGAATTGATTTATATTGACGGACTTAAATTGGCGTGTTTATTGACAGAGAGTGATTGCCAATTTTTTTACCCCGATTTTTCGACATTCTTCCGAGAACTTTATTAAAGTACTGAAGTTGGAAAATATTAGAAGTGTCATTGAAGTAAGTTAATGTTTTTTCTTTAAAATTTTTTCAATGTGATGTAGAATTAGACACGTCATTCTGTAGTTATAGAAGTTTGGGTCATTTGAATATGTAAACATCATTAGTTACTTATATTTGAGCAATCATTTTTGGTTTGTGGCAGCTTATGTTTTTGAATAATATTTTACATGTCTAGTCACACTTGTTGCCTTTATATTCAATGTTAAACTTGGTTTTGTGTTGCTTCGATGTTTTTATTTGTGAATTTGAATGTATAAATGAATGTTCCAAAAGTTTTGATAATCCATCCCTCTGATGAGAAAATATGGAAAAGTACGCAACAATGATACCATTAAATTATTTTTAAAATGTGCAGTTCAAATTATAAAATATCATTTGATACAGAAATTTTCATAATCGTAATTTCTATTGATTTACACAGTATTAATATGATAGGTTTTTTTTAAAAATAAAGTTAAGAAAAAAAGTTTAGAAAGAGTTAAGGATAAGAAACAAACTTTGTTAATAGTAAAATAGATTTAATTAGTATATAAGTAAGAGAAATTTTACGAGATTTAAAATGACTTATTTTTCAGTTTAGTTTTTAAAAGAAAGTGTATATTATAAAAGTTTTGAAATATGACATATTTTGTACTTCCAGGCTATGTCTTGTTAAACTTTTCAAATTTTGTTTGTCTGATAAATCATTTTTTACTCAATGTCATAATCGTGGCAATGATAGTCTGGTTTCATTCTTTATTATAACTTAGGAAAGAAGTTTTAATATAAAACGGGAGAAACACGCGGAACATTTAATTTAAGAAACGAAGATCAATGTGCAGAAATTTATAAGTAAAGAGAGTTTTAGAGCTCTTACAGTTTACATATTTAGAAAAATCTAACAAACTTTAATTTATTTTTATGATAGTTTTGATCGATTTGCATTTTAGAATTAGGTAGTTCTTTATGATTAAACAATTGCTGATTTTCTCAGTACAATTATATTGCAATAACATTTTAGTATAAGTTTGTTGTATTCACCTGATAGTTTCATTTTAATATAAGGAAGAATATACTATTTATATTCCATGTGTTAAATATAATATTTAAGTAATTTCTTTGAAACATAGGTAATTCGGAAAATGCAGCTTTTTTTTCAGTTCTTGCTTGTGTAATTCTAGAGAGTTATTTATAAAAAAAAAAAAATCTTAAAAGACATATTAGAAAAACAATTCATTTTTAGAATGTTTTTTATATTTCTCCTTATGGTTCTTTTGTCATCGAAATACAGAAAATCGCTTCATGCCGATTAAGAAAATAGTTAATCAAATAATGAACGTAAAAATTTTAACATTTTATAAAATCGTTCTTGCCTTAAAAGTGTTTATATTTTCACAGATCTTAAGAAGTATTTTAGAAAAATAAAATTGTTTCACAATTCAACCATTTTTACATGATCAGTTTGTGAATATTCAACCTGATCTTAGCTATACCGCGCTTTGGGTTTTATTTCCAGGTACTCTATCTTGCACATCACTCATAACTGTTACTGGACTTGAAAACCCGCATTGAAGATACGATTCATTTCTTAAATCCTTCAATTTGCTTAAAACATTTCGTTGAGGTTTCAAAATTATGCCGCTCTTACTGATATAATAGTTTTCTCATTAGATAGTTCTATGAAGTCTATAAAATATACCACCAATGAAGTGGTCACTGTCACAAGCTTCTTGGTTATAAATACCTGTTCTTCGAAACCAATCTGAGTTATAGATGCTGCATTAATTTAAGTTGGAGTCGTAAATTATCACGTTGAGTTGAAAGGGTAAAAGCACAATCATTGTCTCATCACTTTTTTTATAATCAAAATTATGCCTGTTTCCAAATAGTTTTTAGAGTAACAGAAATTGTGATCTTTGATTTTTTTTAATACGTGTTGATCTTTGCCTTAAAAGCCATTGTTCTCCATTAATGGAATGTATATACAAGGAGGATATAGTAAAGTTTTTTATTAATAAAAAGTAGTAAGAAAAATATAACTTTTTATTAACGGTTTCTGAGGTTTCTCTATATAGTGGCTATCAACACTTGTACACTTATTTTGTAAAGTAGTGACCCCAGATTTACATAAGTTTCTAGGTAGCGAGATGGATTTCACAAGGCTTCAATTAAAATATTTTTTATTCACAACTTTAAATCCTTAGTTAACTCGTATAACTATCGCATTACAGGGAAGGGATTTTATCCATATAGCTATCGGATACTTTGTGGTATCACCGTCGTGTAGGCTCTTTCCACTGAATTTCGTTAACCTTCAAAACAGTCAAGCAGAGTCGTGCCTTTTCTCTGGGTCTCCTGGTCACTTTCCAATCCGCCTCTAAACTTTCGGCGCAGGAATTCTCTTCAGTTTCTGATTAGAAATCCTGTAGACTTGGACTCGCATACCGCACTTCCAGACTTGCTGCTAAACATCATTGGCTCGTCAGAAACGTCGTCTGGAACACGACCATCTTGTCGCCACATGGTGGAAATTATACGGACGGCCATAAAACAATACCACTCCGACGCATAAAACACACTTTATGACATTTCTCTCTGATTATCAGCACATCCTTTCCACATACGCGTTGCACGACCACGTGTTTGATGAAACAAAAGAATGGACAGCAGCTGACACAGGTGTGGCTTATCTATCACCCTCTTTAAAGGAAGGGACTTTAGTGTGCGCATTTCCTCGGAGTGCCGGAGGATAAAGTAGGGGTAGCAGACAGCTGATTAACTAAGAAGCGACGTTACACTTCCAATGCTTCTTACCTTTTCAAGAGCCTTCGCCAGAGAAGCAAATTTTTTTCGAAAACAACTGATGAATATCTTAAATGACGTTTTTTGTGTTTTAAATCCCTCTTCTCGCAATTTAAAAAAAAATTCAAGGGATTAGAAAGTCGCTTGAGGGAAGATTGGAGTGAGTGAGAGAATATTAACGCTACTCGAGGGCTTTTAGTGACGGACCTCGTAATTTGAAGCAAATGCGGATGTTTGAGTTGAAGGTAACAATTTTTCAAAGCCTTATCGCTTTGATTTTTCAGTCATAACTACAAATGAATGATGGTGCCATCCGTAGCCTAGTGGTTATGGTCTCGAGCTCGTGACCGGAGTGTCGCGAGTTTGGATCATGGTGCCACTTAAGACCCGCCGTGTTGAGAAGGCAGATGCATATTAAATCGATTGAGCTCAAAGTCCTCCCGTAGTGTGAGGTAGTAGTTAGGAGAGGAAGGGTGCAGCTCAGGTGTCATCAACTTGACTGAGACTCAAAATTACGATGTCCATCGTCAATACCCCTCGCGTTGTTTTATAGTGCGACGTTAATCTCTCTCACTCAGTTACATCTGTCGAGAGTTCAGAGATCCTCCCGTTGGTGTATTGTGGTAGTAAGGAGAAGGGAGGTGCCAGCTCAAGTGTCATCCTCGTCACTTGACCATGGTTCAAAATTACTAGGTCCGTCGCCAAAAGCCCTCGTGTAGCTCAGGAATGCGACGTTAATATTCATTCCCTCAGTTACATAATGAGAATAATTTATTCTTAACAATTAATATCTTAGTGATAAAAAAAATAACTAGTTTAAAATGCAAAGGGTTGTTTAGCGAAATATTTTCGGCTGAGTTTTTTGTTTCTGAAACTGTATAGTGGCAATTTCGATAGAACGCATATAACTTTTGCTTTTTTTTAAGTTAAGACTTGACTATTCTTCATTTGAAATACATATAATCAAGTAAATTTCCCCCTTGAAATCTTAGATTTCTTATCTTTCAGAAAATCCCTAATTAAGAACATAAAATGAAACAACTGATTATCCTAAACAAATACCTCATCCAATTTTTAATGGCTTTCTTAAAAGAAGAATAAACCGGTAATAATGTGTAATTACAATATATTAACTTAACAAATCTAGTTATCCATAAATTTTATTTATGGGTAACTATTGTTTATTTATTCAATGATTTTAATAAATTTACATACTATATTGTTTAATAAATGTATGCGCAGTAAACATTTTACGTTTGTATTTTTAGGTGCGATATAATTTTATTTTGTTAGCATAGCACTTGATTATTTAAGGTATCCGACTACTTGCGACTACTTTAAAAAAAAAAAAAATGGAGATTTTTTTTTTGTGGTTTTTAGATTTATTTAGTACATTTTTTTTTTAAAAAAATGGCTACAATTTGGAAGAGAAAAATAAATTATTACTACTAAAATGGGGGGAAATGGGTAAAAATTGACAAAAAGCTACGTAAACGGGGCCTGCTTCTGCACAAATAGTGAATGAATAAATTCTTAGATTTTTTTTCAATTTTGATGTATTACTTTGCTATTCCTTTTTGAAATGACCTTCAGGATAAGAGATATTTTAATTTTTACGAAAACTGGAGCACTTTATCTTAGCTATTATATGAATTGTTTTAAAAAAATGATTATATTCACATAAATAACTGTAAATTTTGAAATAAAAGTTATTGATAAATCTGAAGTTTAAAACACTTCTACTGTCATACAGAACATACAGCAAATTATTTTAAAAACCTTTTGAGCAATCGCTGTCCCCGTTTTAGATCATCAAAAAAAAAAAAAAAAAAAAAAAAAAGACACAAGCATTTTGAATAAAACTTTTTTTAAAGTTTGACATCTCTTGTGTAAAGTTATGGCGTCTGCTTTTACTAAAACACTTGAAGTTTTTGTTCTGATGAACGGAAAATAAAACACACTTGGTATTGTTACAAAGCTATTAAGATGGCCTGTATAATAAAATTTAAAAAAATTGTCATTTCCTTTTTAAAAATTGTGATTTTAGGGTAGTCAGATACCTTAAAACACACATTTTGCTTAATATGGATTCTGCATGCAACACACAACAGGAATCCGCCTACGAAGTCAAATGACAGTGGTTCAGTTTTCGAGCCATTGGAGAAAGCCTGTTAATCTAGAAGCGGAGATCGTGAACTTGACCGATCAACGCTCGTTAAGGGCCTTTAAGGAGTCCGAACACGTGGCTCATTCAAGGCCGAATAAGGATCGTTCACATTCATTTCGGGTCTATGCAGCCCACACCCTGATTTTTCAGGCCGTTGTGTTGATGTAATCATCAAACAAATTAAATTTAAAGAACTTACATAATTAACCAAGCAAAATAAACGACTTGTGGTCATTTATTTTAAAGTTAATGGTTGGATTTGAGCAACAATACATTAGGGCGTATTATCCGTAACCTCGGTAGCGGAATTGGTATTGGAAAAGTCGTTTGGTTTGGAACCCTCACATCCATAATCCGCAGCTGAAGATCACTAAGGATTAATGAATAAATCTGCAAGGTTAATGCCATAACTGGCATTCTGGAGCTCGGAAAATCATATACCGTGGTCTCGAGGGTGATATATGATATCGCGAAAGCCTAGTGGTCAAGGTAACGGACTTCTGACAAGCTTGTCATGAGTTCGAGCCTAGTATTGCTGAAGAGCCACCGTGTAGAGGAGGCGATGCTTGTTAAATTTCTGTCGAGGCAAAATCTTCCCGTTATTGTGATGTGGTAGTTAGAAGAGGGATGCCAGCACATAGGTGTCGTCATCGTCACTTGAGCAAGGCTCAAACTTACGCGGTCCGTCACCAATAGCCCTCGTGTTGTTTTATAGTGGGACGTTAATATAACTGCATGTCTCGTTAGTGGTTCAAAATTCTCATGATGGCGTGATGTGAGAGTTTGGAAAGTGAGGTGCAGCTCGGTTATCGGTGTCATGCTCATTTATTTATATTAAAATAGGAAGAAAAATTGTTAACGCGAAGTAGTAGCATTATTCAAACAAGTAATTAATCTACATTTGCATTTTATGTGGAAAAGTTATTTTGTCTAATTTTAGATTTTGTTTTAACCATTTATTTGTATTGGCGATATTTCTGTGCCTCTTTCACAAGCAAAGCTTTTTGCTTTGTATCTTTTACGTACTTTTATACTTTAAACTATGTAAATTCAATTTAAACAATTTGTTTAAATTTATCTCTCTTGTTAAAAGAATATAAAAAAAGAAAGTGTTTATATATATATATATATATATATATATATAATAAGGATTGAGTATGGGGTGGTTGTTTTTCCAGGAGCCAATATGTGGCTTTTAGGCCTTCCAGGGTTCAGCTCGGTACCCTTGGCCATTTTACCAATAACTTTCGTGCAGCTTCACAATGAAACTTCAATGAAAAAAATCAGTCAATAAAGCACGTTATTTATAACTATATTTTTTAATTTTAACTTTAGAACAACAATTTTAATTATATTCATTTTAACTTAGCATTAATTAGCGAAAGTAACAATCTGTAATAATTTGATAATAGATATTTCCCCCTTTGTGTGTGTTATGTGTGCTTGTGTCTTCAAAACTGAGACATCATTTCAGGATCAGTATTTTAAATGCTACATTTAAAAAGAAATAAAATTAAGATTTGTTAAATTTATGTCTTATATTGATTTGGCTTATTGTTATTTATGTTGCAAAACAATTAAATATGTATTAGTAAATGCCTTTATACTTCGTCATTTTGAATCAAGATTAGCTGATGAAAAAGGCAATTGTTTATCAGTACTTTATTCTTACGCCACATATGCGAAATTTGTAGGACTAAATTAGATTCACGAGATGTGCGAATGTACCAGTTTCGAAACATCTTAAATTTATAACATTACAGTTCTATTCACACATGTTCTCTTTAAATTTTAGTACACACAACGGAAAATTTTCTCATTGGTATACCGTAACTGCGATTGCCCAGGGCTTATGTCACAGACAATGGCGTAACGGAAAATATTAGCCCC
Source organism: Trichonephila clavipes (assembly GCA_019973935.1). Taxonomy (NCBI): domain Eukaryota; kingdom Metazoa; phylum Arthropoda; class Arachnida; order Araneae; family Nephilidae; genus Trichonephila; species Trichonephila clavipes. Next base: position 67,430 of record BMAU01015218.1, read on the forward strand.
CCCCTCCTGCAAAGTCTAGTCTTAGACCCCAAGGGCTGTGGTAGCCCAGTGGTCAAGGTATCGGATCATGGCAGGCAGGTCATGAGTTCGAGCCCGGTACAATTAAAGACCTGCCGTGTAAGGCAGTGATGCACGTTAAATCTGTAGAGAGCTGAAACGTCCTCCCGTTGTTGTGGTGTGGTTGTTAGGAGTGGTGTGGGGGGTTCCAGCTCAGGTGTCGTCCACTTCACTTGACCATGGTTCAAAATTACGTGGTCCGTCACCAAAAGCCCTCGTGTAACTGAGCAGTGCGTGGTTGATATCCATTCACTCACTCAGATTTGGACTTCATGCCGGAATTAACAAAAAAAAAAAATTCAAAACCGTAACATGGTGTCGAACTTTGCACCCCTTGAATCCCACCACCCCCTCCCCCGCGATGCGGTGGTGGGTCTTACGCCGCTGGTTACGGATTCGCGACGGTGTGTCATGAGTTGAAGCCTTAGAGACACTGAAAATCCGCAATGTAGAGGGGCTAATACACGTTAAAGCTGTCAAGGCTCAAGGTCCTCTCGTTGGTGTGTTGTGAAACTTCGGAGAGGCGCGCCTTCTCGGGTATCTTTCTCATCACTTGACCGTTGTTCCAAATTACGAGGTCCATCTGCTATAGCTTTCGCGTTTCTTTATTGAGCGACGGAAATAAACGCTCCCCCAGTCATTGGCGTGTCATTAGAGCCCTAATGGATCTGAGGATCCTCCTTGTAAAGGGGCTGATGTATGTTAAATATGTCGTGGTTCAAATTTCACGTGGGTGTGGTGCCACCTCCAGTGTCGTCCTCATCCCTTGCCCCTGGTTCAGAATTACGAGGTCCGTCATCAACAATCCTCGTGTTGCATTGTAGGGCGACGTTAATATTCACTCATTGGCATACCAAAAAGACTTTTATACGGTAATTTTTCTCATTTTAGTTCTGCAAAAAATGACATGCTGGGTGGCGTGGTTGGTATATCGCTGGCATTCTGCACTTGCCTTCTTCACCGGGGTTCAACCTCAGCCCAAGCCGGGGGATTTTCATGATGCAGAAAATCGAGAGCTGCCATGTCGTATGATTATATGGCATGTAAATGATCCCTAAAGTGTCTGTTTCGTTAGGATGCTCTGAGCAAAATTAAACACTAGTACAGGTTCGCATCGTCGGAGCCCAGGTGCCCTCCTTTAGGGAAGAAAATGGGCGTCAAAATTACCAGCAGTGTTTGGTATCCGCCTAGATGGCGTCGCAACAAAAAGAGATACCAGCTTACGAGAATGTACTAGGTCTGCAATTGTAAAACACTAATCCGCGGCCCATTAGAAATGAAAAAAAAAGTTCTGTGTGCTGAAAAATATCATTCCAAGCAAACCTTTTGTGTTCAAAATGAAATGAATCATTCAAAGAAATATTTCAAGAAATGTATCAAAAGAAACGAAAAAATACAAATCGAAATTATTGTATTTACTTTATCTTTACTTTAAATTGTATTTTTACTTTTAATTATCTTTATTCTTTAATGATCGTATTTACAATATCTAAAAAAAAAGATTCCATACAACAGAAATCCGCTTCCTCGAATTAGAGTAATTTTGTGAATCCAGTTAAAGTAAAAAGTGTTAATTATAATAATAATTAAAAGGATACTCGGTATAACATCGACCCTCAAAAAATAACCACACATCGTGACATTGTTTTCATAACATAATTAACAAAAATAATTGTTTACAGATTTCTAAATTAGCTTAATTTATTTCCGCATAGATCAAAATGCTGAGAAATCAGGCAGTTTGATTAATTTATACGATTTTAACTGCATCTAATTGGATTAAAACTCGCCACACGTGGTTTGGAGGCAATTTAATCCAATTAGGTAAATCTTGTTAGCTAACTCATCGAAATTAGAAAGGCGCGCGGTATTTGTTCTTTATTCATTTTCAGATCTGTCATTTCCGAAACGAGAATTCTCACTGTCGTTTGAAAGTTTCAAGAATTCATTAAGAGGACTAAATAAGTGAAACTTTAATGTTATTTAGAATTTCGTTGCCTTCAGAAATGTTTGAATCAAATATTTTAGAAATGATGCTATAGAAATAATCGTACAATTTCGAAAAATTTTATATGAATTCGTAATAGTTACACAATACATCTTTAAAACTTTATTGAATTGATAAACAGTTACAATTATATTATCAAAATATATACTTATTTTTAAAAATTATACAGTATCATGTATGGGCAAGAAATACCGAAACCTTTAAGTTTTAGTCGTTTCTGCAAATTCCCGGGAAAATATTTGACGAAATGTTTCATAATCTCGAAAATACAAAGAAATTTCTTGAATTCACACGTTCTAGTGGAGTTTAAGTGACTCGACCATTTAGCTAAATGTTTAAAAGGGAGAAAAATTATTTTTGATTTCTGTGTCGCATAAGAAGTTTGCCGTGGTATCCTAGTGGTTATGGTATCGGATCGTGGCTAGCATGTACGAGTTCGAGCCTAGTACCATTAAGGAACCACCGTGTAGGGGCGTGGTGCAAATTAAATCTGTCGAGAGCTCAAACGTCCTCCTGTTGGTGTGGTAGTTAGGAGAGATGGTGACAGCTCAAGCTTCGTCCTCGTCAGTTGATAATAGTTCAAAATTACGAGGTCCGTCACCAAAAGCCCTCGTGTAGCTGAATAATGCGACGTTAATATTCAATCACTCACACATAAAAAAAAGCCAGAAATTTACTTTTACAAAATACTAAATAAGCTATATCCAATGTTTGTATACATTTTCTTTAAAATAGTACTTGTGTTCATAATATATTTACTTTGTTAAAAAATAATATATATATATAATGTGTGTGTGTGTTTTAATAATAAGGGGCACAGTGGGCGAGTGGTAGTGTGTCGCGCTTCCACACCACAGGTTCGAGGCTCTATCCTCGGACTGGGCAAGGTTGACTCAACCTTTCATCCCTCCTGCAGTGGGTCTATAAATGAGTACCTAGCTTGCTTGGGGACTTAAACACTGAGGGTCTCGCTTTAGACTGAGCAACTGATCGAACGTCTGCTCATGCACCTCAGTGCGCAATGGTCACGTACACAGAGATGGGCACAGTAGGCCTTGGCCCTCATGGGCTATTGGACCACTGAGTCTGAGTTTAATCTGTTAATAATATATAGTGTACGAAATAATTTATAGCAATATTAACAATCGACATTTTTTTTTTTATTTTTAATGGCAGATTATGAACAGAGTTCATCAATTTACCTAATACTTCACCGAAAGCTGGCATCTCTTTTTTAGTTCGGTACCACATTAGCGGATACCATTCGTCGCAGGTAATTTTGACGTCCAATTTTCTCCCTAGAGGGGGCACCTAAGCTCTGACGATGCAAATCTGTACTAGGATTTTAGTTTTGCCTAGAGCATCCCTAGGGATCTCTTACATGCCGTATAATCATACGACAACATCAATAAATACTCAGTCTGTCATTCATAATATTTTTTGTTATATATAAATCCTTTAGAATTTTATATTACTTATCTGCAAGATTTGAATTGCATTTCATGAGTTCTACTTGCTTTTAGTGGGAGTCATGAAATAAAATTTGCTACTCGTAAACTTTTTTTGAAGCTGACTTTTACTTCAGTGTCAGCTTTCGAGACAAAATCGCTGACTTACAAGATTAACTCTGTTAAGGATACTGTAAGTAGTCTCATGTTATTATAAGTTTGTGTAGATCATCATTACTCATTATATTAATTATTATTTACTTTAGATCACATATGATGGACCATTTTATTGTTAAACATTTTTTTAACCCTACTTTTCTTGTTGAAACATAAATTGATCCCTGTGTATAACATTTTGAGATAAGAATAGTGAGCTAAATAAGTTGGGGGGGGGGCAAATATAGTACCATAGGAAAGGTAAAGGTATGCGGAACTATCCATCATAAATAAAGCATTTTAAGGATGTCAGCGAACTTTTGTCGACAGACATGTGTATTTATTTATGAAATTACATAATTTTATGAAAGAATGATGAAAAAATTGTAAATAAAAAGAACTATAATTTTTACAATTTTATAGAATGATCGGTACTTTTTTGTAATGTAAGGAACTAACTTCTTACAGGGTTCTAAGGAAGGAAAAGAGTGATAAGCATTAGAGTTGGCGATTCTTTCCGAAAAAGATCGATTTTTAAATCGATTCGAATCATAACCTGATGAATCGATTCACAAAAAAATCGAGGTCTGAAAGATCGATTTCTAAGAAATATATTTTTTTCAAGTCTCCTTCTACAATGTAAATATAAATCCATTTTATGAAACACAAGAAAAGACACCATAATAAAAGATATCTTATCAGTAAAATCGGAGAATTTTTTCAGTTCAAGGAATTCGACAATTACAATTAATTTTATTACCATAATCAAAGTATCAGGTATAAAAGAAGACATTTATTTTCTAAATGTATTTGTTACATTTAAAAAGTTGATAAAATAGATAATATAGCTTATAGTTCCGAATGCTTAATATCTAAAGTTTTTAAAAACAACAGTCTGTTAAGTCTACTGGGATTCCAGCGGGTTCCGCTCATCACTTGCGATGTTGCCGGCAATCGAAAAAATGCGCTCACAAGGAACAAATGATCCCACGATACTCATATGCATTATGGCTATTGAGTGAACGTGATGATAGAGTTTTTTTGTTCTTGCGAGTACCGCCACCACCGTAATATTACAGGTTTTAAAGATAGTACATTCAACTAATTGTAAATAATATTGTGGTTTTTACCAAAAACAGAAAAAAATCGACTGTCTGTTTTCTAGGATGAAATATCGATTCACTAAATCGATTCAGTGCAACATATCGATTTTAAAAAATCGATTTTTTGGTTAATCGATCTCATATCGCCATCCCTAATAAGCATATCCTAGTGGTGAAGTTTCTTAGGCGCTCAACTGTTGAGAATTATTGCAATACCTATGTATCACCCAGGGAATCATCTCGCCTGAACCAGTACGGATGAAACTGTATATATATATATATATATATATATATATATATATATATATATATATATATATATATATATATATATATATATATATATATATATATATAGCCATGCTAACTCATTAATTCTCCATGGTGTACCGCGTAGGGGACTTCCCTACTAGGTCATACTCTCTTCTCGTTCCGTATAACTAGGGGAAGAGCTAATACCTAACATGGGGGAAGGGTATTAAAAATGACAAATGATTTTATCAGAACAAATAGATCTTATTTAATTTACAATTTTTTCTTTGTGGTATTATATACTTCGATAGCAAAAACACCAATACAATTTTTTTAATATTTTTTTAAACATTATGTAAAAAAACTGACATAAAATGGCCGACATCTTGAAACTGATAATTTCCAACACTTAATTTCATTAGAATTTTCGCTTTATATGCCAATACCTCTTTTAGTGGTACCAAACTTGCTAAAATCGATTGGAACCCTTGAACTCTATTTCGGAACCCCCCAGTAATATAAAAAAAAAAATTTAAGTCAATTCCTACCTAGATCAACAAAGAAAAATTTTATTTTAGCTACTTTTTATTTAATAGTTACATTTAATATAAATATGTATAAACATATGACAGAATCACATTAAGTGGTCATTAATTTTTATTAATGATCATTAAAGTATCGTAATGTCATTCAAAACAATCGTGTACATAAAATTTCAATTCAACTGAATGCTTTAAAAGGTGAAAAAAAATTCAGGTTTTGACACAAGTCGCCAAAAATGATGCCAACGTTGCTGTATTTGTAATTAATTAATTTTTATTAATTATAATTAAATTACTGTATTGTCATCCAAAATAATCATGTATTTAAAATTTCACCTCAATGGTATGTATTAAAATGTATTTTATTAACGATTGAAAATTCCACGAAGATAAATAAATATATAGAGTGTGAGCTAATAGTAGGAATTGAAAAAGGATTTATAACTAAATCTATATTTAACACCGTTTGATATAGGAAACCGTTTCAAATTTCATGCATTAAATTAAAAATCTTTTCAAAAATAAACTTAAACTATTGTGGATTAAACAGCAGATTTGATGGACTTCAATTTTATTGTAATGTAGTTGCTTGTATTTTCTCTAGATAATTAAATTTTACTTAGTAATTACGTAAAATATACATAATTATTTTCAAAGTTATTCAAATTACAAATATTCTATATTTTTTAAATTGAATCAGAGTTCTAAAAAAATTCTAAAATCCCGAAGGAAGGTATTGAATTCAATATAGGTATGTTCATTTTTTTTAACAAACTTTAAGAATTAAATTCACTATTCGCAAAAGGAAATGTAATGATTAACTTGAAGTCTTCAATTTTAAAATATTGAAATCACACAAAATAAAGAAATTTAGCTATGTTTAAAAATAATGATAAAAAAAAGGTACGAAATCAGAAAGTAAGAAAATATTTAAAAAAAAGTGAAGAAAATTTGTATTTGTGCAGATCATAGTTTCACATTTACCGGAAATTTTACTTATCTCGAAACTTCGGGATAAAAATGTGATACTATTTCCAAGATTCCTAGAATTCTTGGAACAAACTTCTAATTAAGTATCGTGTAAACTTAATTCAGCGCATTATAGGGATACTGGATTAAAAGTACTGTAAAATTATTTTATAGGCTTGTTAGAGCTTGATCTGAAAAATATGTATTAAATATTATTTTTTACACCTTGCTGAAAATTTTCGCTGGACAAAAATATTTTCACCTACTTAGGAAAATAAAATAAGTTTTTTTTTCCTTTCAATTAAAGGTCAAATTTAGAAAAATAAATACATATCAGTGAAGAAATATCCATGCCAAAATAACTTTTCAAAAATTATTGTTGAATTATTTTAGAAAAATGTCAGAAATAAATTATTGATGCTTGAATTACTGAATCTTCAAAACTTTTCTAGATCATTCTAACTTTAAAAAGCTAACCTGTTTTAAAAACTTTTGTAGAATTTGTTATAAAAAATACTTTGTTTATCGCGTTTTAAAAATTGCCTGCTGTTTTATTTTTAAAGTTGCACATTACATAGATATTACGCTTTTGGTAAAATCTCTGTAAAATACATTATGTAAAAAAATTATTTTTATATAGTAATTATTCCAAAACTCTCGAGAAATTTAACGAATTGAAATTTTATTAAAAACTGTACACAATGAAAATACCAGGGAAGGAAACTAAATTTGACTGCAAAAACGATGTTTTATAGTACTTTATTTTTGAAGCATATTTTTAGAAAAATTTAGCTCAATACTTAGTTGAAATTTCCTTAAATCTGTAAACTTTATTTGCGAATATGGTAATATCCATTTATAGGCTATATTTAATTTATAAAGTTAAGATAGTAGTAGCCCAAATTATTATTACCGATAAATTAGTAGGCATGCGTGTAATTCTTTGCATTGAAATTTCAAAGATATTTTAAGATAATACTTGATTTTTTTCTTATGGTGTTAAGAAAATTAAGAGAATTTTCAATATCATCGTCTCTCATCTTACTTAACCCATTTTAATAAAATTTGTACGTTTATGGTTGCTATAATTTAAAGAAATAACTCTTTATATACATGTGTAACTGTGCGTGCGATTCATTAGTGCAGGAAAGTTTAAAAGGAAACAAAAATAGAGTAAATTATGTATATGGTCATCTCTCTTACAATTGAAACACTTCCACTCAATGAAATCATTCTGGATTTGATTTTAGTTTATGACTCACTCTAAAGCAACACGAAAACATTTGGCGACATATTTCGAAAATATTTTTTTCTGTGAAGGGTCTGCATATTGGTATTTCTACCTTTGCAGACCTAGTTCATTCCCCAGGAGCTGGTATCACTTTTTAGCATGGCGCCATTTAGGCGATACTAATTACCGCAAGTAATTCTGATGTTCAGTTTCTTCCACAGAGTTAGGCAGCTGAGCTCTGCCGAATGCGGAATTTGTACTTAAGAATTTAATTTTGCCGAGAGCATCCAAGCCAAACGGGCACTAGTGCATCTCGCTTCCACGCCACAGGTCCAAAGTTCAAACCCTGGTCTAGAACTGCGGTAGCCCAATGGTCAGGGTATCGAATCATGGCAGGCATGCCATGAGTTCGAGCCCAATACCACTAAAGACCATATATGACACTAATGGCAATTTAAATAGTTCACATGAATTTGTCGTATTATCCTGTCAAGATGTCAACGCGACACGTAGAAAAACATCAACTGAGCGTATGCGAGAGTACAGATGCCGTAGAAGAAATGCCATTGAGTCCGGACTAGTTCAGGAACCACAACATCAAGTAACATGTGTTGAAGGAAGTGAAGATGCTACTCTGTCAAATTACAGCGATTTTTATCGTCATCGACTTGCTCATGAAGAATTCAAAATTAACCACAAGCCTTTGATAACTTCATTATACAATTCAATACATATAAGCCAAATAAGTTAACTTCTACCGCGTGTTCACACTGATACACGCACACATTTTTTTTTCATAAACAATACAAAATAAATTTAAAACTCAGAAAAACATGTATTTAGTTTTTTGTTATATTGAATCTAAAAAAATCAAAACCGAGTTTATAATTGACAGAGGATTTTAAAGAGGAATGTTCTAGGATCTTACTCCCCGGAATGAGAATGAATAAGCTTTAGCATCAAATTAGTCTTATGAGGTCATAAATCTTTCTCACTAGGCAAGGTGAAAATGAGTTAACTCAAATATCGTCGGGAACTCAAAGGTAGTTGTGAGTTTCTCAGGTGGCAGAGTAAAGAGCAAGTGAGATCAAGTATCATCTTGGTTTCATACAGATGAAAGTCTTCATTGGAACGTCAAGTGGAATATTTAGATATGCTTCAAAGTTCATTCAACTCGCTTGACTTTTAAGCATCGACTTGGCACTAAGCAGGAGTAACTTCTCCTCGGATCACTTTCTTCATCTGTTAATTGTTAGGAATTAAATTCTGATATGAGTGTTTGTAGAATTTTTCTATAATGACTTTGATCTATATACAGAAGAGAAGAAAGAAAGAAAAGCGACTTATATGTACTCTTTCACAGACTCATAGAAAAAGGGAAGAGAAGCGACTTATATACTTTATATACTCATTCACAGACTCGTAACGTGATATCTAGAACTAATAGACCTATATTCTTGAAATTTGGGAGGAATATTCCTTTTAATAAGTTGTCTTCTAAGAACGAGTTTTTAAGGAAATTGAACCCCAAGGGGGGCTTGATAGAGTTATAAATAAAAATTTCCACTTAATACTTATTAGAAACGAACTTAAATTTTAGGAAACGTGTTTCTTCTGTTCAATAGAGAAACACAAAGACCAATTTTTATAGAAATAGTCTCCCTAGAGAAGTTTCGAAGGCTTTATAGATTTTTGTTTTGTTTTTTTAACTATTTAACTTAGACTTTAAATTTGAACTTATGTCTTTTGTTGAATAAAGATCCACCAAGAACGGATTTTGCCAGAATCGACTTTCAATGAGGCTTGAAGGGTGTTACTATACCAAATGCAAAAAAAAGCTCCTTTAAACTTAAAAAATTCATAAAAAGGAAGAAAAAATTATAAATAAGTGATATTTGTAAGAAAAGGATCATAAGGTAGTTCGATTTTTAGCAGCAAAAAATAAATAAAAATTAACTAAAATGTCACCGGTAAAGGTTGCTGTGAGACATTCAGCAAAATTGCGCAAATTATTATTGTAATGGAAGATCCGAGATGCAAGAGGATGTCTCATTCGCTTTCAGAATGGTATCATTACCCGAATGTTGGTTGAAGTTGCTCTATTTGACAGGAGAGTCAGCAACTGTGTTTCATTCCAAAATTTCGCTCGGGGAAAGAAATGAAAACGAAGAACGGATCCATATTGTGTACTGGAATAATGAAGCTTGTCAAATGGTTTAAAAGAAACTGGCTCTTTGGAGGACCAGTTACGAAGTGCAAAACCACAGTTGACCGAAGCCGTCCTAGATGCGATATCATCCACGGGATATTGCATTTCTATCCCTGGAAAATGCAGCCACTACCGGAGGTAAAGTCGGGAGACACAGCTATGAGGACTTCATTGGCCGATTGAGTTATAGCAAGAATTCAAAGCGGCCATCAGTGTTTGTTCAACGTTTTTTGAACATGTAAGGTTCCCTTCCCACTACATGGAGATGCCAACACCAAGAACACTTATATATGGGCGAAGTCGAATTTTCGTGAATATACGACGAAATCGTTGCATCCCGCCAAGTTGAAAATCTGATGTGGATACATCCCATCTTTTGTTGTCTGCCCATTTTTCTTTGAAGAACCGTGTCTCAAATTGGGCTAGAAAACATGCACAATAACCACTGGGCATTCTCTCAATTTTTTGTGTGACAAAGTCGTGACCGCATTAGAGCAATGAGGTGTGTAATCTATAATTAGCTGCATGCAGGATGGCGCATCGCCACATTATGCCGATGCAGTAAACACATTCTTATTGGGTGCTTTTGGAGTAAAGACAGAGTATTCAATCGAGGTTGCCTGATAGCATGGTATACATGATCACTCCGGTCGACTTCTGGTGGTGAGGCTCTTTGAAATAACTTATATATTGTCCAATCCCTTCAACACTGTCCAAAATCAGATTCTATCTGTGGTGGTGCTTCTTCAATTCTTTCCAACATGCTGTATTTATCTGTAACTGCCGTTGTGAGTTGTTTTAATTGAGTAGGGCTGTGAAGATCCCCTTCGATCTCACTTTGAGAACGATAATAATTTGGAGTCAAAGAAGAACCAGTAGCCATTTTTATAAATAACTTTCTTTATTTGGTTATCTTTCCCAAATAGAATCAAAGACTTTTAATAACAAATAAATCAAAATAGCTTTATGAGGTTTAAAAGGGACTTTCCTTTATATTAACTTAAATATTTAATGATCCAATTAATTAACAATTAGAATATCGATCACGCAGAGATTACCGCAATAAGAGATCCCAGAATTATATTCAATAATGTTCCTATTGAACATTTAACTTTAATCTCACTCCTAATATAAAACTTTAATGAGACTTTAATTATAAATCAATATTTATACCACACTGAATCTCAGCTCTTCCTGAGATTAATTTATCCACCTAGAAATCTTCAATAATAAATCTCTAACTTCACTATTATAACTTCCTGCTTCAATTTCTCTCTCCTACTGCCTCCCACTTTACTATTCCGTTTGACTTAAATACTTTATCTAATCTGCATGATAAGAAATCCCTGTCCCCTTTTTGGAGCTGATTGGAAATAGGTAGGGAATTAAATTTCCCTAAAAAAAGACGTCTCAGAAGGTTAGTGATAAAGTTCCGTATAGATTTGTCACAGGGCAATGCTCTAAATGTCATTTTGAACAATTGTTTTAAAAAAATAAGTGACTAATGCTTGTTATTGTCCTATTCATTGTGTTGTGGGTCGTCAGTTCCCTCTTACGGTGTTATTTTTAGCAAAAAATATTTTTACTGCAAAAAAATCCGAATTCCCTGTGAACATTTTTTTGCAAACCGCATTTCTGTTTATCACAATTTCTCCCTCTTTTTACGAATTTTTAAAGTTTAAAGGAACTTTTGGTGAGAGAAACTGGTAGGTAAAAAATGTGTGTTTTATAACAGTTAGAACTTACTAACTTGGAATTTAGTAAACTCTTCTTTTATTTGATGAGTAAATATTTGCTAAAAACCGTGTTTGAGGAAATAGAAATACGAAAATGGGAGGGCTACAGGGGCGTAAATGCAGTGGCGTAACATATACCCCCTCATTGCTGGGGAAGGAATCTGGAGGGACCAAAATCGGACTTTGCAGGGAGGTTCCTGGTATTCTCCGTTAGGCAGCTGCTATGTAATGTAGTTCTGCTTTCGAATTTTAAGTGTGGTCCTTTTTAAAAAGAGGCGAGTTCTATAAGAATATTTTTCAATAGAATTGAATGCATCATGGTGGGACTTAGGTAACAATACCTTAAAAATAATTAAATGTTAAGTCTGAAATATATTACAATGTCATGAAATATCCAGCAAAGCATGGGTATGGAAGGGCTAATACAAAGTACGAGTATGTATGATTTGCATGCTTTGAATATTTTTGTCCCTATTAAATTAGTGAATTAACTCTAAAAAATATTTCATTTAAATGTCAGGGTACTAACAATCTCCGCGTTTTCAAAATCGATGATTTTGTAACAAATTAAAATACCTAGTAAACTGTGCTCACATTCAATACTTAGTTTTCTACTCAAAGTAGCAATGTTACATTATAGGAAAGATTATCACTAAATCCCAATATTTATATCAAAAAGGCTGTCAAGTATCGACACCCGATTCCACTATCTACCTCATCGAAAGTCAAAGCTGGCCGATTTCCCAGCTGCAGCTATTAACGATTAAGTAATGACCGTATTGAATCGTAATCGGGGTGCATGCAAAGGCGTGGCCCGAGTCTGATGGAAGAGTGCATCTTCATCGAGATGTGATGAAAGATGACTGCTGTGCAAACAATCGATGGTGGTGCGGATTAGCTAATTTGCTCTAATACTAGGTTAAGAGCGGATCAAACATGACTCGGCCCTGGCCTATTAGACAATCAGGGAAATATGTTTAAAGAAACTTCCTTGTTGGGAAGAATGGAAGGTGAAAGGTTGTTGGAGTATGGGGGTATTGAAAGTAATAATGACGAGGGGCGAGGAAATTTATTGCTGTGAAGATAACACTGGTTCAATTTTGGATTGAGGTTTTATATAGTTTAGTGTTATTGATTATCGATAGTATCAGAAAATTGAAGTCTTAAAGATGTATCTAGAGATACGTTTTCCACATGAAGACATCAATGGATTTGTGAAAAAAAGACGTACTCTGCATTAATCACACAATCATGGTGTTTTTTAAATAATTAGTTCAGGGGTCCACAGTCTTCCAGGCCATGAGTAAATCTACATCCTTTCACAATAAATTATTTAGATTTCTTTTCTACCATAAGTATCATTTATATTTACTTAAGTAACTTAAGATTTATATTTACTTAAGTAACTTAAGATTTATATTTACTTAAGTAACTTAAGATTTATATATTTACTTAAGTAACTTAAGATTACCTGACACACAATCAGTGTAAATGTTTTCATAAGTGGTTTTTCATAATTTTTATACGTTGTTTTAAACATTGCCTAAAAGTCATCGGGCTTAATGCTATTTAAAGACACATGAGCCTGACAGTTTGAAAAAAGATTCGAAGTTATAATTTTAAAAAAGTTATAACTTGATTTTAAATTTGTATATACGTTGAAAATTTAACAATAAAAGCAATAAAATCAAAGCCAGCTTAAACATTGAAATTGCTAGATTTTAGTCCAAAGATGGCTTTGAATTCGATTTTTTTGTTTACTTACTAAGGTTTAACTTTTTCGTTATGTTTAGGTTCATAGATTTCGTGAGAAAATAAGTTATACATAGAGTATGTTTTTATTATCTTATTTTTATTTTTTTTCTTTGCTGCTCATTGAAAATATCTCTTTTTTTCGACTTTCACTTTTAAAGAGATTTCGTGAGTTAATATATCTATTTTTTATACTCTTTAATGGAGAGTTAATTTTGATTAAGATGTTTCATAAGCAAAATTAAAACTTAGAAAAATCGAGATTTAATACCACTTGTTATCTGCTTTAACTTTTTTTTTTTTATTGACGATTTAATTAATTGTGGAAAATAAGGGTTAAAATAAATACATAGTTGGTCATAAATTTTCTGAAATAAATTAAAAATTGGAAAAAATGGTAAATAAAAAAATCACATCTATTTATGTTCGAAAATTATTTTGCTTTCTTAATAGAATTATAGGAAGTATTTTTTTCTTTCTAATGTGGCTGCGTATTGGTATTTCTACTTTTGCAGATCGAAAGTAATACTCAGTTTATTCAATAAAATAAAATTCTGAATTTTTATCGTAGAATTCGAGAAACAAAGATTATTATTATTATTTGGATTCTCAATATTTATAATTATCGTTAATCATCCATCTTAAATTTTCAAACTTAACGTTAATTATACAGTATTTTTACTTTGAACTTTAAACTTAGACTGTTAAATCTATTTGAATAATAATAAAAAAAAATTTTAAAAAAAATGAAAGTTTCCTAAAAATTGAATTTTTTCTCCGAATTTTTAAAATGTTTCTAAATATCATTTTAAAATTTCTGAAATCAACAAAGTGAATCAGTAAAATGCATTTTATTAAAAACAAAGTTAATTCACACAATTGTTTGACTATTTTTGTTCTTTTGAAGGAACTTTATTGTATTTATAAATAAATATGCAAGCGAGGAGGTGGAAGGAAATGAATAGAAAACTTCAAAACATTAACTGAAAGTTTATGAGTAGATGGTAGATAAAATCTTTTTGCAAAAATTACTGATAGTTTTGGTATCCAAATCAAGTGTGTTCAAGTGATATAATCTAATCTAATAATTATTAAATGTACTTATCAAACATAATGCACCAATTAAAATTTTTCAGGGGGAAAAGGACTCTACAAATGCAAAAGAGCAAAAATATTACATGAAGTTCTATTGGTAAATTGTGAACTTATTAGAAAGAAAATGTTTTAATAAATCTACATTAGATCCAAAATATAAGTAGTATAACAATTCTGTATCAGTGTCTTTATGACCAGATGGTAGAAGATATATTTGATACCAGTTTTGCATACTAGGAGGGATATCCCCGGTTCCTGAACATCCCCCCTCCAAAGCCTTTGAATTTTTTTCGATTGATAATCCAATATATATATAATATGTGTGTATATATACGGGAGACAACAAGGAGTCCAAGACGTTTGTCTTTCTTCTATTTTATTTTAAAATTTAACAAAAATTAATTAAAAAGGTAGATAAGTTTGACAATGATATGCAGAAGGTAACGCCTGCTCGCGCACCTCTGTGTTTCTCTCCGCTGTTTCTCTCTGCTCTCTTAAAAGTTTTTACAGTTTCGGTTCTCATTAGCTGCGCCTGCGCGCGAAGACTGCTTGGCTTTGGCTGCCACAATCGGCCAGCCTGACTGTACGCTGTCCGCAGCGGTACGTCCCTTTTTTTTCCTTTTTCATCGAGACCAGAGGAGAATCTGAAACATACAAAAAAGACGGAACAGACAAGGACTATACTACAAATACATAGGGATTTAACATATCATAATTTTTTCTGAACTAGACAGTTTCTCCATCATGTGAAGGCACCTCTTCGACATCCGGAAGGTTCCACAGGAAAACATTGTGTTTCACAGGCATAAGAACGTCTTTTTAATGAGTTGATCTTTGGTTGAACGCATCGATATTTTCCCTCTCTAGAGTTCTGGACGTCTGTTCAAAACGATTTCTCTTTTCCTCCGTTTCCACTGCCAGGGCTGGAAGATTTTCCGGAGCATTGTAAACCGACGATGTTTACTCTCCATAGGTGAAGGGGTGTTGAAGTTCACGGAACTCGTTTTCATGGCACCATTTACTTTCTTACACAATACTATATCAGAACATTTTTCTCTTATAATACTCAATTTTAACTTAGTACTCTTAATTTTATTACATTTATAATCCTTAATTAGAGAACTCGAATCATTTCTAGTATTAAAGTTTTTAACATGTGACAAATCAAAACTAGAGTTTTCTATCACATTTGAAAAAGAAACAGCACTAGGATAAGCATAAGCACCTAAATCTGCACTCAAAGAGGATCCACTTTCACTCAATAAAACATCGCTCTTTGCGTGGCCTAGTTTCTTTATTTCAGCATATACACTGGGATGTATAATAATTTCTTCGGTCAAGGTCGGTGATATTGCCGTTCGAACACTTAGACCGGGAGAGTGTTGATTAAGAGAAAGATTTATCGGTTTAACTTCTACCATACGCTGTTCGCCAAAACATGAACTTAATGTTATTATTTCTTCGGGAGGTGTTTGCACTCTAATTAGTGAGGAATTTAAAACTGGGATCTGCAACCTGAATCGATCAAAGCATTTACGGGCTGATTTTCCACAAAAATGTTTACATATTGAAATTGTTCGAACCCATCGCTATTTTGTTTTTTGCTCTCGACTCTCAAAGTATTCACGTTTATTCTATTATGAATATGGCTGTTAGATTCTTTAGGTTTAAAACGCTTCTCGCAATCTTTTGCGTAATGAGATGAATCACCGCATATAAAGCAATTTTTATTTTCTCTTTCAAGATATTGGGGATAGTTCTCTTTAATCTCTGGTTTAAAGTTTTGTGATCTATTTTTAAAGGGGTCTTGGGTATATATCCATAAGTAATAGGAATTTCTTTATGTGATCCGCTTCTAGATGAAATATAAATATCGCACTCTTTAGCTAAATCAATAGGCCTATAAACCAATCTTCTGCTTCTCGAATGCCAATATGGGTTGCGGTTTCCTTATTTAAAGTTTCGAACTGTTTCTCTTCGACTTTAGCTGCAGGATTTAAACATAATGCTTTATTTTTAAGTTCGACTTCTTTTTCTAATTGCGCTAGCTGTAGTTTCGCGAGCTCAATTTTCTGTTTTTTAAAGTTACCTCTGTTTCGTTTTGATACCCTCTCATCTATACAGTTTTGAATTAAAGTTTTAACGAAATCTGGATCACTTTCAAATGAACTACTCTTCTCAATTTTAGTCTTTAGTTTAGCTATGGTGTCAGTACTCTCCACAGTACCGTCTAGCTCCTCAACAACTCTTATGAAATCCTCTTTAAGAGCGTTTTATACATTTTAGAAAAATTATGGAAAGATCCTACCTTTTTTCTCTCTAGCTCCCTTGTTGCTCGCACGTACGATGTATCCAATAATTGAAGAAAAATCGATTCCACTGATTTCACCTCTTCGCAGGTAATATAGTTGAAATTGTTCGAATTGACACCTCTTCGCAGGTGTTTATGTGAGTGGTTCCAACCTCTACACAGGCGGAATTTTCGTCGATGGGTTCCAACCTCTACACAGGCGGAATATTTGTCGATGGTTCCAACCTCTACACAGGCGGAACGAAGTTTTCGAAAAAATGGCGGCGTGTCTCCTCCACGGACGGCTTTTGTTCACGTTCCAAACTTTGATCAAAATCGAAATTTTTTCAAACCCGGCCTCTACACAGGCGGAGTATTCATGCTGAGTTCAAACCTCTACACAGGTTGAACGAAGTTTCCGAAAAAATGGCGGAGCGTCTCCTTCACGGACGCTTTTGTTCATTCAAAATCGAAATTTTATCGATCCCGCCGAGCCCCCATAATTTGTGGGAGACAACAAGGGGTCCAAGACGTTTGTCTTTCTTCTATTTTATTTTAAAATTTAACAAAAATTAATTAAAAAAGGTAGATAAGTTTGACAATGATATGCAGAAGGTAACGCCTGCTCGCGCACCTCTGTGTTTCTCTCTGCTCTCTTAAAAGTTTTTAGTTTCGGTTCTCATTAGCTGCGCCTGCGCGCGAAGACTGCTTGGCTTTGGCTGCCACATATATATATATATATATATATATATATATATATATATATATATATATATATATATATATATATATATAATGTGTGTATATATATGTGTGTATATATATATATATATATAATATATATGTAATATATATATGTATATATATATGTATATATATAACGTAAAATGTAATTATTTGTGATTAACAATTTATTTTACTAATTCTAATTATTAATTTAGTAATTTACTTTTTATTGTTTTTGTTAACAAAATCGACAAAATCAAAAGAATACTTTTGACGTTGTCTTGAGATATGATACGAGCATGGGGGACTTTCGACCCTGGACACGTTCTCCCTCCCCTACTGCTTGATACGTATACTGACGATTAAAAGACGAATGATTTCTTCAAGTATATGCTCCTTACTTAGAAATACTTACCATTGTGCAAATCTAAATTATCCAAAACGTCACTAGCTCAGCAAATGTAAGACATCGTTAAAAACTCACCCTATCCATCAAAGTCATTTCAAATGTGCTTTAATGCCAAACACAAAACTAAAGGCATTTTCAGTAGAATCTAGAAAACTTCTAAATGTTTCACTGGTATTTTACACCAATCTGCTCATCCTTCTGTTACATCACTAATGACCCAAATATAAATTTTTTAGAAAAATTTTGCATCATTTCCCCCTTTTAACACACACGCCTCTCTGAAATTCACAGATAAGGGGCAATGGTGGTGGTACAAGCCGTGTAGGGGAACAGCCCTTTGACGAAACCAACAATCCCGCTCATTATATGGCCATTAGGTGGAAGCCATCAATCAACTAAAATTCAGAGAGTTCCCAATACGATAAGTTAGGGTTGTCTGTTCGTAATTTTTGCTACATTTTCCTCGCTTTTTGTGCCTTACTAAAACCTCATTAGCCTTTTGTTAACGATCAAAATAGAATGAACCGAGAAGGGAGTCCTGTGGATGGAGGGGGTTATCGAGAACGAAATGGAATGAAAAGTTGTAAGGATATCATCAAAACCTTGCTGTTGATGAAAAGGAGTAATCATTGTAAAAGAGGATAGGATGAGAAGGAAAAAAATAGAATGAAATTGTACGTTGTGGTGACCCATGCTTTTTCTCAATGTCGTCCTCATTTTCTTTTGTTCCAGAGTGGGAAATGAATGGGAGACAGACGAGCCTTTGCAAAAGAATAATGAGGAGACGCTGGATTTAAGAAATTTTATTCGATTTCCTTTAGTTTATCGTCTGAGATTTTTGTAAATCAATAGGGATCTTATTCAAATGTGGTGTTAGGGACCATTAATGGAAAAAACTGTGATGATTCTGGAGGTTTTCTATCATTCTTTTTTTTTGTCTGAATAAAATTGTTATAGTCGTTGTGGGAGAGGGTGGAAGTTCGCTATCTCTTTTGTTGTGGTGTGTGTTATCTGATGGAAGATAATGTGT
This sequence comes from Trichonephila clavipes, assembly GCA_019973935.1. Classification (NCBI taxonomy): domain Eukaryota; kingdom Metazoa; phylum Arthropoda; class Arachnida; order Araneae; family Nephilidae; genus Trichonephila; species Trichonephila clavipes. The sequence continues at coordinate 86,443 of BMAU01015218.1, forward strand.
AATTAATTGCTGTTTACCTTTGTTAATTGTGTAGATATTGTTTTATTTCTTCTGCAAAATACTGTTGTGAAAAGCATTCAAATAAGTTATCTTCAAATATACTCCCATGAGAGTATGGAGTAAAGGGCTTACAATGTTCTACATCGGCAAATTCAAGAAAAAACTCATGGTCACGATAGCCTAGTGGTCATGGTCACGACCTTGTGGCTGGCGTGTAATGAGCTCAAATCAAACCTGTAGAGGGGCTGATGCACATTAAATCTGTCTTGGTTCAATTCCTGTGGATCCCCGATTAGAGAGGAGGCTGCGGTAGCCCAGTGGTCAAGATATCGGATCATGGCAGGCATGTCATGATGTCGAGCCAGTACCACTAAAGACCCGCCATGTAGGGCAGCGATGCACGTTAAATCTGTCGAGAGCTGAAACGTCCTCCCGTTGGTGTGGTGTGGTAGTTAGGAGAGGGGGTGCCCGCTCAGGTGTCGTCCTCGCCACTTGACCCTGGTTCAGAATTACTAGATCTGTCCCCAATAGCCCTCGTGTTACTTCAAGGTGCGATATTTATAAGCGTTTATTCGTGACACAGTTCTACAGGAATTTCCCGATATAATACTTACACTTCGGTCCGTAGACCCCCGGAGGTCCTCAGTGTTTTTTCTAGAGCGTACGCGAAGGTATTTCATCTATTGTTAAGATTTCCCTCTTTTGCCGACTCTGAAAGATCTCACGGAAAATTTGAAAGTTATGTCAGCCAAGACTTTATCACTAAATTTCCCTCATAAAAATATTTACTGGAACATGTATTTCTATCAAGAATATTAAGTTTTTTTATTGTTCTCAACTACATAGTCGTTACTGAAAACGTAATATTTTCCAAAAAAAATAATAATAGAAACACATGTGCAAATATTAAAAACTGAATTCACATAGTGCGCTAATACGATAACATACATCTCGATTTCCTAATCGAATTGCACCTGTGTTGTTTACTTATTTTTTTAACTAGTATTTTGCAATATTTTTATATAGATTATAATTAGATGTTCACACTGGTTTTTTTTATTGAACCCAAATATAAAATCCCCGTGCACCACAAAGAATCACACGGGGCTCACAGAAGTAAGTATTAATCACACATTATAAAGGGAAAAAATTGAGGTTAAGAAGAATTAGGAATACTTACAACAAATTTACAGAAATTTTTAAAAGCACTTCTGGTGGAAAGAAGTTGGTGAAAATTCGAAGACCAAGTTATATTCAATCTCTTAAAAGCCAGTCTTATAATCTTTCTGACATACTTGGAGCACAGAAGGGGATTACATGTTCTACATTTTCCTCGCCACCTATTTTACAGTCGCAGGAAGATGAATGAACTAAATTAAATTTGTTCAAATAGCTTTTAAAAATACCATGACCAGTGAGAATTTGGGTTATTTTGTAGTTAGTACAAAAATGCTGTTTTAGTGAAATCAAACTGGGCAGTTGACCTTCGCAAGCATGCTGTAGAAATTTAGAAACTAAAATACTATTTTTAAAATATTTATTATTTAATTGCTATTTAAGTTTATGAAATTTAAAATCTATGTATTGCATTGTTTTAGTACAACGTCAATTAAAAAACTTTGCCTAATAATATACAATATAGAGCTGAAAAACATATCTTGATATGTAAGTCGTTTATTAAACACGTGTAAATATTTTAAAAATAAATTATATTTTTAAAAAATCTTTAATTTGAAATATCATTTAACACTTTTTTTCAGTACACTTATATTTATTAAGCAATATTAAAAGAGTTTATAAAATATTCTAAAATTTCAGATTATAGATAAAATTTCATAGAATTCATTATGAAAAAAAGTGATATATATTCAGTGCTTCCATACCAATTTCTTTTTTTTTAAAAAATCATAATATTTAGATTTTCTTTTTGTGTATTAATTTTTCCTTCTTGCTCAAAATTTACAATATTTTTCACTTATTTTCACTTTTTTTTATGTATACATAAAATAAATATTATAGATTTTGGAAGGAGTGAAATATTTATCATCATAGCACGTTTTATTTGTGAAATATCACACAAAATAATTATTTCAGTTACACTTTAATACAGTACTATAAAATGAAAAAAACACGTACACTTCTTTTTATTATTCAAGAAATGTACAGTTTTATATAAAATTCTTTAGTTCCTTAGAAAAATTTGAATCTGTAATACATGAGATTCGATATAAATTTCAAGCCACTAACGATAAAAGATATGTACTTGAAAAACCGCTTCTTATAAAGGCAAAAGTTTTGAAGCACACACAGACACGGAAGAAATTTTAAATCAGTCAATACCTTGAATGAATACGATGGGATGTTAGATTCTTGCAAGTGACATTTTAATGGATTATAAGTATTTCATGTATTATAAGTTCTTACAATAAGACAATTCTCAAAGTCTGAATAAAATAATATTTTTAATTAAAACTGTTTAAGACATTTAAAATAAATTACGTCGTTAACTTTATAACTCGAAACTTTTAACCACGCCAGAAGGAAAAGTCTGTCAAGGTGCCAGTAAACTTAAATCGACTAAAACTTCGAAACAAAAGCATTTAATATCACTTTAAACACCTTTAGAGCAGCATGAAAGGGAAATACGGAAAGAAAAAAGTCGATATTAAGTCGATTATACTAAACACCATTTACTGGAAGAACTAACTTCTAACGACTTCAAGTCATCTACAGAAATAATTTTCTGGACTTATTCCAAAACACAAGACGTTACTTCAAACTTAAGTCACCGATGGTAAAGAAAATGTTAAATTTTGAAAATGTGTAACAAAATATAAATTGGCTCCAATTCTCTAAAATCTCAGGGAATAAATGTGTTTGTGCTGTTTCTTTTTCAATTGTGTTTCTAATTGCTGCTTGAATTTGAAAAGTATTTTTAAGGTTTATTTTCATTTAAACGCGTTTACTCCAAAACTGAATGATTTTTGTAGAAGTTTAATAAATATTAAATTATTTTTTAAAATAAATCTATACATTTGTTATGTAAGTTTAAAGAAACCATCTTTTATTCCGTGGGGGAAAGCATCTTTAAAAACATGCTTTTCATTTCTGAAAAAGTAAAATAAAATATTTGTTTCAACAAACATATTCAAACATTGTTCAACAACATATTGTTTAAAGGAACTTTATTACACTTTTATTAGGAATGTATGGATTATTATAAATTCATGATTTACATTACAAAATTGCGTTTATCGTCATTTACATATGCATTGAAATTGTGACAATCACATCTACATTTGATTTTCTTTACAATGCAAACAAATATAAACCAATAAAGGCAATTTTTTTTTTTATTTAAGAAGCTAGCATTTTCCTCTTCTTTCCATTCTTTTGTAAATAACTATGAAATTTATTAACAATGCATTCGAAAATTAATTTGGATTTGAAAATGTGCAACCACATTTCAACACTTAATGTTAAAAATGATTAACTGAGATACAATAGTAAGATATGTAACAATACGAATCATTAGGAACATCGAGAAAATTAAATTTTCAGTTTCAAAGCATGTCAACTTGAATATAAATGGAAAAATTAAATTTCTTTCATTACTATGTTATTTACTGATAAAACAAGCCTTATATATTGGCTTTTTCTCGATGAACTCAACTCGGGAGGAAATATCTTATTCCTTGTAAACATTCTACACTTTCTTCTGAATAGAAATGTAGATACAGTCGAACAACTATATAACGAACCTCTATATTGCGAATTTTTCTATACAGCGAACTTTTTCTTGGAACCTTGAACATTTCACGATTTTCTTCTTAAAATAACCTCTCTATAACGAAGTGCATTTTCTATATACGAACTTTTTCTTTTGTGATACAATTTTTATTCTCCCTTTTTTAAAGTATTTCTGAAAAAATTTCAAGTGTTTCTCTCTTTAACACATTTTATGGAGGTCAAAAATCTTGAACTGGTTTTATTAGATCCTAGCTAGCCAAGAACAATAGAGCTCTGGGCGTTTCATCCAAGAAGTGCTATCTTTAACATTCATTGCTTAGTTCACTAGAAACATCTTCAATATCCTCTTTCACCCTCAGTGGAGTTGTCCCGTGTCCCAATTATAAAACAATGTATGCTTAATATTACTTGTTTGCTTTAAATTGTAAAATGTCATTAAAGTTCATTAATTGTAGTATAAAATTATTTTCTTAATATTGAAAATACAATGAATTATTCGACATTATTTTTTGTTTTCCTTGCAGATCTTTCTTTTTTGATGGGTAATATATATAAAATAAACATATATTAACTTTAAAAAAATGTGTGAATAATTACTTTTTTTAATACATAGTGTTTATGAATTTAAAATATTTGTTTTATGTGGTTTATGAAGTATATTTAAAGATGAACCTCTATATAACGAATTTTCCATATAACGTACTTTTTTCCGGGATTTAGCGACTTCGTTATGTAGAGGGACGACTGTACTTAATTTTAAAGCGTTTATCTATTTATTTTTTTTAATTTGAAAAAGATTACATAATCTAAAAATAAAGCTTACTAATTGTCAAAAATACCTAACAAGTTAACTGATTGTGCCATCTACATAGTTTAAAGTACAATTATCAATAAAATATATAAGTGAAGAGGAACATACTGTATCTAATCAATAACATTAAGATAAATAAATAAATCTTTCATTAAACCAATATCATTGAACTTATAAAAAAATTCATGATACAAAACATTAATACGATAGTCAAATGTTTCACCAAACAGTACCTTATAAGTTTTTTAAGCACTATTAATTTTATCACTGCGTTAACTAAATTGTGTTTCGATCTAAATACTTAATAATAATTTTTCAATAAATAGATTAAAAACATTATAGCAATATTTATATAAGTTAAACTTTAAAAATATTAAAATAACCATACGTATAAAATTCTCAAAATGAAGATTTAATGTTTGACTTTTTTTAATGCTTAATCATAAAATATATTCCTTGTCATGTGCACTTTATTTCTTTTCTTGAGTATTTTTTTTTCAAAACAAGATATAACACAAATTTTTCACATTTCAAATACCTTTCAGAAGTTTGAAACTAAGATATTTCACAAATATAAATGTAGGTACCTTAAAATCTGGCAAATAACGCTCACTTTTAAATCAAACAATAAGATAGAAATTTACGGGTCCGTGTTATACGCCGAGTTTAAATATGACAGCTTTAAGAGGAGTAGAAAACCTCTATAACAACAATGTTAAATCGGCTGTTTTCTATGTACCTTTTCTCGAAATCTCTTATATGTACATGTATGAAATTGTTCATACAATTAAAGTACACCTCTCTCATTATACTAAAATGAGCTTTTAGCTAATTTTGAATTTTTCATAATTTATAAAATATTTTATCAAACATAATGACATTTGACCCATTTTTCACATAAAAAAAATTGTAAAAAATTTGAGTTTTTTCCGAAAAGCTCATTTTAGTATATATGTATTAGCCATCGTTATAAATATATCATAAATTTACATACCTGTGAGCAGAAGTTTCTCGGAAAAGGTACATTAAATATCAAAATTTACATTTGGAGATAAATTGATTTTAATGTATACAGTGAGAGACTTTTAATCGGCTAGGAAATAAAAAAAATAAATAAGTAAAAGTTTCAATTTACAATACATACATGTTTTGGTTTATATCAGACGTTCAACTTTTAAGCAAAAACGATTTACTTTGTTTACATTTTTCGCCATTCATTTGGGCGTGGACCAGTTTCAACGATTATTTAAAAATATGTTTTAAGATATTCTAATTACCCAAGAGGTTAAAGTAAGGTATTTTTAGAAAGGTTAAAAGCTGTACAATTTGAAAATGTAAAAATCTCAAATTTTCCAAAAAATAAGATTTTAGCTTTCCAACGCACTTAAAAAGAAACAAAAATGAGCATAGAAAAAAAATTAACTTCTGTATGGATCGAAATACTGTTTCTCTTTAAAAGAAAAGACATTCCTTATGAACTTAAAGGGGTGTAGTTCTAAGAGTATATACTAGTTTTTTTCTAAAGCTTGGAATAATACCTCGAATAAATGATTTCAAAACATAAGAGAATTGTGCATGTACATTTTAGGTTACCTTGTTAAAAAGGGGGTGCGTGTGTTATGCGGCGAATATACCGGACAACTAAAAATTGTCGCTTTGAAAGTATAGGCGCACGTTATACGCCAGATTTTACGGTATGTAAGCAACTCTTTTTTAATTCATATTTAATTCATAATTCATCTATAATAACATTAAAAAAATCAATGCTTATACATTACTGGTAACATTAAGATATGTTTTTAAAAATTTGCAGCAGTGCAGTTAGAGGCTTATTTATTGCTTATCGAATTTACGAGTTAATTTATTTAAAAAAGGCATTACAAATACCTACTTAGCATCATTGTTCTAAGCTTCCTGATTCTCATAAATTCAGACATTTAACACAATTCTAGGAGCCAAGATTATTACATAAAAGAAAATCACAAGTAGGATATCTGTTGAAATCCGAATCCTCTGTGTCGGGAGAAAAGGGTATCATCACTTGCAACTCTAAGCGAACTATATTTAGGGTGTCTGGGCCTTTAGGATATAATCGATAAAAGCAAAATTTCAACTGTCCCACTGACCTCATTGCAAACGATATGTGAAAAGCTTATTACATCAAAACTTCGATTTATTATAAAAATTATTTTTGATGAAATACCGATTACAAGAAAAATCATATAGAATCAGCGTATTGCGAGAATTATTAAAAGCGTTGAATAATGTTTAATTTTTTTTTTTGCTCTGTTTTAAAATTGAATTCGTTAAACGTTGCACGGGTATAAAATGTAGCTGGTTTTATTCTTTGGAGTGCATATCCCGTCAGGGTTTTTATCCCCTATCTGATGGTGATTGGTAGCATGACTTTATAATTACTTACCCATTTTAATAAAAAGTTTAAGAGATTTAGAAAAATAAGCTTGAAAAGTTAATTAAAAAAATAGATATTTAAGTTTCAGAAGGTAAAAAACTATTTACTGTGTTAAAATTAATATAAAAAAAACGGCTTTTTTTTTCAAAACTAATAAATACTATAGAAGTTACTGTGATCAGAACTTAAAAATGTACTTGCAAATCCCTCTGCCAATGAGTCTCGGGAGGTATGACTGTCCGACCAATGGGGTAGCAGCTATTCGTGACATGGTGTGAGTGGAAAAAATTGTGAAGTGTTCACTCTTTTCCCGCGTGGCGAGAGGGAGCTGTGCGATTGGCTGTTGTGTTAATTAGTTGACTTCGGTCCCGGGAGGGGTACCGTCGTCAGGTATAAATTGTCAAGGTCGTAAGTAGTAGAGACTTATGATAATGAAATTTACTATCTTCCATTACTTTTTCTTTATTATAATTAGTTTACATAAAAACAAAGATGTAAAATAATGTATGATTATTTAATTGTCTCCAGTTCTATGTTTTAGTAAATAATAGCCTTCAATAATAAAGAACACTCCCAAAAAAAGTGCAGATTATCTTAAAATACTATTGAGCAGAAAAACTAATCACTCGCTTATCGCGAGATCTTGAGAACTATTAGAGCTACAGACTTGAAATTTAAATGGTTTCTTTCTTTTGTTGTATAGAGATCCACCGAGAACAAAATTTGGGAAATTCGACTCCCAAGAAAGGCTGTGGGGGCGCTATGGCCAAAAATTCACGTTTAGAACTGTTAGACCTTCTGACTTGCAACTGAACATGCATATTTATTTTAGTGAGTAGAGATCGCAATGAATGAGGGCTTATATCGGAAATCGAGTCATAAGGAGTGGGTTGGGTTACGGAGGAATGGTAAAAAACACTTTCCCGTTTTTAAACGGAATTGACCTACATATTTGAAATTTGGCTGGCATGATTTAAGTAGAGATCCACCAAGAACGGATTTCGTAAAAATGGACTCCCAAGTTGTTATGAGAGTGTTATAGACTGAAAGTTTTGGAGTGTAAAAACTTCCCGTTTTTGAGCCATTAGACCTGAAATTTGGTACATATGTTTCTTTTGCTGAGTTAAGATCTGCTAGGAATGGTTTTTTTCAAAAATCAACTTCCAATTCTAGTGGAGGAAACGTTATGGACAAAATTCTGAACTTGATCACTTATACCTACAGATTTGAAATTTGGTAGGAATGGGTTTTTTTTTCTTTTTGTAGAGATCCACTATGAATGAGAGTTTTACGGAAATTGCCTCTCACAATAACGTAAAAGATTATATGTATATATTTGATTTTAATAATATTCATACGTTGACTAAAAGATAAAACCTGGGAAATACTGATTAAATTATTTGACCGGTTAACCGGTTATTCTTTTTATTTTGCTATTTTATTTTCTAAAATATTTTTTTCGTTGAAGAATAATTTTAGTTTACATTAAGATTTTGAAATATTGATTAAAAAATTTTTGCCCTCATTTATTTTTACTTTTCTATATTTTTCATTCCATCCGTGTGAAGAACTGGTATACCTGCTAGCAAATAATAAATCAATGAAGTATAAGTATTATTTATATACATGTACTAAACAAAGGCTTAAAAATCAAGTTTTTTTGAATAACTACAAAATAAAATAATTTATACATGTGTTTTGAGTCGACATTGTCCTTTTTTGATTGAATATATGTTTACAAATGTTGAAAATGGTTACGAACTAATTGTAAAAATATACCAATGAATTATATATATATATATGATCAGTGTTTTGAATTTATTATAATTTAAGAGATTGATCTCTTAATTTCTTATACCAAATAGGAATTTCCTAAAGAAACTGTTTCTCACACAAAAAAACAAAAAGACATTTGAATGGAATATCAATTATTACATGTAAATGCATCGCTTAATGAAATAAAAACTTTCAATCCATCAAATTGACAATCTTTTTAAAATACTTTTTGAATTTAAAAATATTATAAGTGTCACGTAAATTTTATTATTTACATTAAAACGCATTGTATGGAATATATTAAAAATTGGTTAGCTTAGGAAAAAAATACTTTTTAAATACATTTTTATGCAAGTCACAATAGGTCTATGCCACATGCTTCAAATAATTCGTACGTGACCAAAAAACATCTATTTTAAAATTGAAAATTTTGAATGCAGCTAAAAAACTATATTTCTGCGTAGAATAATAAGTTTCCATACATTTTGATTCTTGTCTTATTAGTTTGGTATTATTTTCACTAGAAAATTCATAAGAATATTTGCTTAACAATGAATAATCACGTGCACTGGATAAATAAAGTGGAAAGTCTTAGAAAGTTAAGCGAGAGAAAAGTTTTTAAAAAGTTCCGTTAAGTGATAAATAATGGAAGAGTTTCTTAAAAACTTTGCCGTATTGAAGTAGAGGACGTTTTAAATAATAATGAATTAAAGGATAATAAGTTATTTAAATAGATTTTCCAAGTATAATAATCCTTGCATCTCTTAGTTTAAAAATATTTTTAAAGTATTTTTTCGAGAAATAAAGCTCTCTTTTTTTCGCAATTCGCTAAGCTGCTTATTATAAATAATTTATTTTGTTTGGTTTACGAATACTAGTTTCTTAAATCTGTTTTAATAAATAGAAAATATTAAACTAATATTTGAATTTTATATATTAATGTAAAACGATAAATATAAATAAATCATAAAATCAATAAGATTATGTGTAATGTAGTATTTTTTCCAAAAAATAAATCTAAGTTCCCAATTTTCACGTAAAATTCCCATTTGCCACCATTTTGAATTTGTGAATATTTTGTTAAGCTTACGTAAATTCTAATTTCCTTTTAAAAGCTCGACACTAATTTGTTGATTTGAATGTGATGAAGTGCATCCAAAGGAGCAATATATATATAGTCTAATTCTCTACAGACAATAGATAAACATTCACTAATCAGATTCGAAAAAAACAGAGACAGTAAAGAGAACATACAATAAAGGACACTAGATTTTTTAAAAAATAAATATATGTATATATATATATATATATATATATATATTAGTTTATGTGGAATTTTATTTATTTTTTTATTCCAGAAAATATTTTTGTCTACTCGATTGATTCTTTTATGAGCTGTCAGACATTAAAGAAATACTTAGAAATGTTTTCAAGTGTAAAAGAAACCTTCTACATGTTTTGCTCTTTAAAATTCATTTTATTGAGTTCAAATCGATGAAATAGTCTAAGTTTGAGGAGAAAATTAGCATTACCGTTAAATTAACATTCAAAATGACTGCTGGACGGGAACTGTAATCCATAGTAAAACATTTTTTTAAAATTCAGTGCCACAAAAAAAGAAACGAGTCATTCTTCCAATGCTAATAATATTATAGTTTTCAATTACTTTCTTTTAAAAAAAATTTCTGAAACTAAATTAATGGTTCAGACTTTTTAAAGGCTCAAAATAGAAACGTTTTATTCGGTAACTATATTAACCAGAATATCGTTATTAGTGTAGAGCTATCCCAACATTCCATTTGCATAATCCTATTAAGACATATTTCCGGTAGTTAAAAGAATGTTTTTTTGAGTGTGTGCCAAAACATTACGTGAATAACTTGATCAAGGAGAATAAATACAATTGTGAAAGTATTTAAAAAAAGCTTTTGGAGTTATACATTTAATCGTAGCATTTTTATTGGGTTATCAATATTTACAATTAATGTTTTCCTATTTAGTAGAGAAGTAATTATTTCACGAGTGCTACCATCTAATGGTTTGTGAATGTAAAAAAGGAAGATTTTTTTAAGTAAATGGTTATAAAATGAAAAGTGTAAACTTTTTAAGGTTTAGAAATAAATACCTATGTAACCCATATTGATATCGGTTTTAGAAAAAAAAATACACGAATAAAATGTGTGTAGGCATAAATGCATGTAAATGTAAACACAAATTTACGAACTGATTTTTAGTTACATTAATCATCAATATTTCTCAAATAAACTATTCTTAGTCTAACACACACACTGTTAAACCATTATTACTTCCACATTTGCTACATTTTAGGAATTATTGTTGACTTTATGACAAATTAAGCACCCAAAATGTCTTTTTTTTCCATATGTAATTTGGTATCTAACATACACAGAAGAAACTTCGATGAGCAAATTGTAATTGAGGAAGCTGTGTCCTTACCCATTTGGTCAGCCGGTAATTGAAAAAATTATTTTATTGGCTCATATGAGAAAGGGGTGTATTGTCAAAATAAAGATTTATTTTTAGTTAATTTATATATATCTGCTAGTTTCCGAAATTAGAATTAGACAAACAATTTTATATGGCATGGAATGAAGATGGTACTAAGAGTTCTCAGTAAAAAGGGTTTCTTTCCGAACAGTGTACAGTGAGATTCGACTCCAAAGAATAACAAAAATCATTTTTTTTAAGAAACCTTATTTTCATCCATTAATTTTACTCTTCAAGGAATATAAGGAGACTAAAAAGTGCAATTTCATGAAATATATTTTTGATCAAGAAGAGGTATTCACTTTCTAATTATAATGCATATTTTTAGCATAAATTAAATCAATTTAAATATAAGCTATTTATTTTGGATGTCTTTTTTTTAAATCTTTTCTGAATCTATACTCGCATTAAAATTCTGTTGGGAATTTTAATTATGCTTCTCAAAACAATTACATTCTGCGTTAAATTCGCAATATGTAAAAATTTATGCACAGTTTCTGATAAAATAAAAATGAAAATTTTCTTTAAATTAATGGTTTGAGTTGTAACGAATCAATTGTGAATTTCTAATAAAAATTCAATATTTTGAAAATTTAGTATTAAATAAAATCGATTTCTAAGATGAGAAAAAAAATTCCAAATGATGCAAAGATATGTTTAATATAATAAGAATTTGAAGAAACAAGCTATATATTGTTAAAAAATTGGATATGAAAGTAATAAATTATTTTTTCTTTTACATATTTCACCCAAATTAATACTCCAAAATGTTTACGTTTTTACTATATTTATACATAGTAATAATTGCATGCAATTATACTAAAATTTATCAAGGTAGTATAATTTAAGTACCATATGATGCAAAAGTCTTTAATTGGAAATGAGCGGAAAAGCTAGTACTCTTTAAATTTTTTAACACTCCCAACAAAAATGTTCCTTTTAATATTTTCGTTACATATTATAACTCTTACAGATTTAGTGTTTTTTTAAATGTTTTTCTCCTTTCATTATACCAGTACATACGCTCATATCTTTTTAATAAGAAATTCTAGAAATAATAAGGCAAGGGATGAAAGGTAAGATTAATTAAAACAAAACATATTAAGCAACCTCGACCAAAATTACGCCATATCCAATGGCATGCATTTCATTGAAAATTCACTCAACAATATTACGCGACTCGTTTCGTCATCGGAAGATAAATAAATAGTGAAGGGGAAAAAATCATTCCTAAATCTTTCTGCACTGAAGATAAAGAATTCAATGCTGTATATATCAACAAGTGGTCCCTTTTTTACGTCATTACGCAACAAGTGAATCGACATCCCAAGCACTAAACACTACGGACATCCCTACCTGCACGCCACACAGTTGCGTACTGTTATTACCCCCATAAAGTATAAACGCCTCGTAACACCAGGAGCCGTAGAATTTTATGGTCCTCGCAATATCCCCAACGGAGAAACGATTGTCAATAGCTTTATTCTGCGACCAAAATTATAACCCAATTATTAGCGATAATTTCTCCTTTTATTAAATTAAGCGCAACCTTCTTTCGTTAATTATTAAATGCGTCGGCAGATGGCGTAATTTGATTTCAGTGCGGATGGGGGTGTCCTCTTTTCTGCCCCTCTGTCGTCGCGTGAATTTTGTATTGAGGCAGGGGAGGTTGTGTACGATGTGTTGGCACGCGATAGAAAAGATGCGAATGTTTTTGTTCGTTTTAGTTGCGACTAGTGTTAATACTTTCATTTAATGTGATTTGGAGAGTCACACGTTTTCTGAATTATTTAGCGGAATAATTTGTTAGGAAGTTGTTTAAATTGATTATATGAGTGTTAGAGAGAAGTTCTGCGTTGGGGTGACGAATAGAAATTACCTGAATGTCGAAACGGAGTGAAATGACCTAGGTATATAATTGCGAGCTTCATACTGGACGCGTTCTTAAGCACTAACCCTGGATTCCCTAGAATTCAAACTATTAATATTTTTTTATGTTCGCACTTAATTCTACTGGAAAATTTCCTTCGCTGTAAACATTAACATAATACATTAAAAATTGATTAATTTTTTCAAAAGCAAGGAAATAATTCAATATTAATAAAGTTTAACTTTTATTACATAGAGCAGTCTAGAACAAAAATATATAATCTGTAATTTTATTATATGTATACTAATTATTTCCTCCCTGTTTCTAGAAATATGATGTATATGTGGACGCGGCGTCCTAGTGATCTTTGTAACGAAATCACGGCTGGTTGTTGATGAATCGCTGTTCCTTATTTCACTTAAGACACACAATGTTGAGGGCTGATGCATGTTAAATCTATTGCGACTCAAAATCTTCACGTGGCCGCGGTAGCCTAGTGGTCAATGTCATGAGCTTGTGACAAGCGTGTCATGAGTTCGAGCTTAGTACGGCTGGAAGAACCACCGTGTAGGGGCGCGATGCACGTTAAATCTCTCTTTTCTTCTATTAGGAAAATATGCTCCAAGTTTATTTCACATTTTTTTTAATTTGTATTAATATAACCTTACTATATATCTCTAAGAGGAAAGTTCCGTATTACAGTATAAGTAATTTTAAACAGATACTAAAAGCGTGATGGATGACAGACATGATGTGACGCAAAATACAGCCTTATTAATCTCTCAGTAATAAAAATAATTATCGTAATTTTCTAAATAAAGTTGTAAAAATAATTTTCTTACACATTGGCGGTTAAATTAAAATAATAGTTATTATAATAACTTTTATATAAAATTATGTTAGAAAAGTTATAGGATTATAATGCAACATATAATCCAATAATACTACATTAGAATTATATAACACTGTATCTTATATATTCTAAAATTTAGCTCTTGGCTGTTGTTTTTCAAAAATAAAATAAGAATTATTTTTAAAATGTGTAATATTTTTGAAAAATATCCATATAGATTTCCTGTGTGTTCGTTTGGTTAAATAGCCCAGGGATGATTTTTTTTTAAAAAAAGAAAAGCAAATGCATCACGTCACGCGTTATACATTTTACTTAGAGAACTATATCTGCTCCTTTCAATTATATTGAAAGTGGAATCTAACAAAAAGAAATAAACATTTGAAATCTAGAGAATAAAAAACAAATATGTAGTTGTGGATGTACATTTTTTGGAGTTGAATAATTTTCAATAAAATATACAAAAACATAACATTTTACTTCTATATTTGCTTTTAAATTATTTTTTTACAAATACTATTATTCTAGATTGTATAATATTGATCATCAAGATAAATAACTAAAACCATCGAACATTAAATTCAATAGGGTCTCAAACAATAACCGCGTTGGTATGCAGCCCAAATTAAGAATATGGCATCTATTAGATAAAAAAAAATTAAACTATGTATTCAAATATATATAGCTTGCAGCAGGAGTGGGCAGACTTTTCCAGGGTACGGACTACTTCTAATTTTTTCAAGATGTTGCCGTCCACCCAGTGTTTGTAGTGCAAACCACATGACGGGGGAGGGGTCCACGGCCCAGACCCTCTTTCATAACCCTTGATTTATTTTCCTATTCATTATAATCCCTTGTACATTGTACGTAAAACGTAATTAAGTATTTGTTATTTGTAATTTTTTTAATTAATGTTAATTATTTATTGTTATTTATTTTTTACTGTTTCCGACAATCGACAAAATCCAAAAAAAAAATATGTTTGGCTGCGTATTGGGGTATGATACGAGAATGGTAGACATTCAACCCTTGCCAACACCATTTTGAAGAATTCTTGTAAACGCCTCTGCCCAATGTCGTAGGCGTGGTGAGTTAAGGAAAAAGTGTGGCCGGGGGTAGCCTAGTGGTTAGAGCACCGGACTCCGGACCGGAAGGCCTGGGTTCGATGTCCGTACCGCCAAATACCCTCCGAGTACACACGGAGTACGTGCTCGTTAAATCAGTGGGTCCGAAAGTCTTGTGGGCTGAATCACGAGTGAAGGGAACTGGAGAAAATTTCCCTCTACTTCAGTTCCATGCCTAAATTATGGAGGTGGAGATAGATGGTGGCGCCATCTATCGTAATGTTCTATCGTCCCTTCGGGAATTTCACCGAGCTAAATCGTACTGTCACCTGTATGGTGCTCAAGGCTAAGGCCAGCGACAGGCGTACATCTAGCCCATTGCCACGATGAATTTCGTGGCCTCGATCTGACTCTGTCAGGCAGGTGGAATGAGCAAAAACAAAAACGCACAAGGAAAAAGTATTTTTGTAACTAAATAATAAATATGGAATGCGTACTTACCAACAAAACTAAAATTAAAAAAAAAACATCGCTTTTAAAACCACGTTTAAAATAAAACGCCCAAGATATAAACTTAATAATAAGGATCACAAATATAATTATATCAAATGATGCATTTATTATGAAACAATTCAAAATACATTAAAAAAATAAAGCATTTATATCCATTTTTTCATTGTTATACTCAGTAGAAGACAGTCTACGTACTGTCAGCCAATCTTGAATTGTCCGTATATAATAATTAACTGCTAAAATCTTCAGGGTGGTCACCCCAAAATGATTTGGCGGCCCACCAGTCGATCGCGATTGACTTAATGCCCCCTCCCGGTCTTACAGGAATGATCCTAGAAAATAAAAAAAAAATCATATAATCATTTATTTGATACATATTTCAATGCTTGAAAATCATCATTGTTGAAAAAATAGCTTTACCAAAGAAATATTAAGGCACAAATAATACGCGCTTTTTTGTGGACTTATAAGAATTCAAAAAATACCACAAATATTTTTCTGCAACTAGGGGTGTGAATAACCTCACTTGTCTCAAGTGGAAAAAATCTCGAGTAAAAAAATGAGAGATAAAATTTCATCACTTTAACCACAAAATAATAAATTCCACTCAAGGGTTTCCCAAATAAATAATCACTCACCATTCAAATCTGAATTTAATCGGATTGCGTGGGTGTAACCTTTCACACGCCCAGCCCTAAACAAATCTTTCATCGACACTTCCGCCCGGGGCTATCGGAGCACCACCGATAAAATAAAGCAGAATAAAAACAAAGGTCACCAAAAGCCACGTGACATCATTACTGTTTCACGTCTGCCAGTTCATTTCCACGGGACAAATTGGACGTTTATATTACGCTCAACAAACGTTTCTTTGTGCCCTTATCGACCGCAGTTTGCAGCATTCGCCAATTAAATGTAAACACTGGCAGCGATTGTGTGTTGCCTTTTTGCCAGAAGAAGTCTTTACCCCGAACTTGTAGTAATGTGGCAAGTGAAATGCTCGGAATTGTTCTGGTGGCTTCTTTTTGTTGATGTGAAATCAGATAGCGTTCGTTCTGTGCGGTTGGAATCTTTCTGAGGTTCGTTAATGATCCAGTTGTTGAGGTCTTTTTTTTTTTAATTCGATTTGATTTTTTTGTCGTGTGTCTTGTCATGTTTTGATGTCGATTGTCTTTTTGTTGGACAACAGTGATAAACAGAAATTGACTGAGAAAGACGTTTACTTGCATTGCATTAGAAAGAAAATAATTCCAATGTGTTGTAAGGTGTCACTTAATACACACGAGCAAAAAAACATGTTAATTTAAAAAATATATATATAACTAAATATTTATTTTTAAAACAATACTTACACTGGATTTTATACTTAAATATGGTGCTTTTGAATGTTTATAAGAGTGAAATAGCTATATTCAAACACGGGAAAACTGATAATCCGGACTCATTGAGGCTGTCGATTAATATGTTGTATATAGATTCAAGTAATTACTACCTAGAATTAAAAAAATAACGCATAAAATGTGCCCAAGTGCTTAGCTAATCACCCTGTACAGGAAAAAGAACTTGTATTTGCAAATGAGACAATGGTAAAAAGTGCACATGGAGAATTCGTACTATTCCAATACTTATACGACATGTTGGAAGTCGAAAACTGCTTAATCCCGGACAAGTCCAGGCTCTTTTGCTTTAAGATTTGTAGTAACTGTCATGATTAAGCTATAACCACTTTAATGGGATCTGTATTAATGAAGATTTACTATATCTCAAATTGAAAATAACTTTTAAATTACGTTCATTACACAAATTGCTTTGTTTCTCTAGACTAAAAATAAAAATAATTTTAAACTTTAAAAAAATGTTATGTTTGTATAGTGTCGAGTGGGGAAGTTAATAGAGTGAAGATATACAATGTCAATTACGATATACAATGATGTCCTTCTCTCACTTGGAGTGATATCAAAAATTAAAATTATCCTCATCATGACTTCTATGTTTCTCTAAGATGTTTATTTAAATGATGTAAAAAATTTTATATTTCCTGGAAAAGTTATCTAGATGTTGTATAAATTTATGATACTTTCTAAAATTTCCAACATTTATAAACACAAATATTTCTTGAGTAAACAGATTTAATAAGGTATACATATAATAATATAAATAAACAATGCCGAAGAGCATACGAAGACGATTTTTTCTTGGAACCATTTTTGAGCGTACTCCTTCTCAAAAGTGAATATAATATGCGTCACTTTCAGATATGATTGCATTTTCCTGTAATTGAATCAGAGAAATGTTTGAAATTAAGCATTACTTCATATTACATATGTATTGAAAATGCCGTAGAAGACGTTTAATGCATGTGTGTGTGGCTAGATAACTAGACACTCCTACTTATTTTTTTTAAACCAAAAGTAAAATTCTTGTTCTCAACTTCCTTATTCTTTGCTCATACTATTATTCTCAAACATCTCTAACGCCTTGATTGCGTTTGAACTTAAAAGGTTCTAAAAGTAACACGAAAGGTCAAAATCGTATTTCTTCACTTGTCACTTCTTGACGTAGTTTATGTAAAACATTGTAATTCGCTTTAGTTATGCTGTAAAGAATATACGTTCAAGGTACTTTATTCTTTTTTAAATGTATTTTAACACTTGTCTTTTTCAATGCCAAGTTCTTTTACAGTTTTAGGCAATATACCAATTTTTTCCTTCATTAACCTCAATTATGTTTGTTTCTTTTTGATAATTTTATTTGGTATTTTCAGTGTTTTATGTTTCCTTATCAAACCACTGCAGAAAATCATAACTCCTATATTAACAGCCTTCTTTAAAATTCAAAGAACAATTATAATTACAATATGCAGGGTGTCCAGGCTTAAAGTATCCAAAAGTAATGGCTTATTATTACGGAACTACCCATCAGAATGTAATAAACTGTTAATCCATGGATTGGAAAACTCTCCGAGATTTTTAGGGTCTAGTACAATCGGCCGCATGTGCGTGCATTATATGGTAATAGCAGATGATAAACTTTTTACACTATTTTTATTAGTAAAGATGTGAACGCAACAGAAAAAAATGCAATGCGTATTTTGGTTAACGGAATTTCAGTCAGTCGCGTGACGTGTTCGAACAAAATGGAGAATATACTGGTCGCTCACGATTGACAGTGTCTTCTATCACGAAAATTTAAGTATACTTGCCAGTTTTTGAGATACCAATGTTCCCGTATCCTTTATAGTTCTGTCCCATTGGTGGATAGATTTTGATGTCGGAGGATCGACATTCCATTCTGTTCGAACACGACGCTGTACACGCGTGACTGATTTAAATTCCGTAACCAAAGTACGCACTGCACCTTTTACTGTGGCGTTGACACCTGTACTAATGATCAGTTTAAACAGTTTATCTTCTGCGATTACCAAATAATACGCTCACCTGCGGCTGATCGAACAAGGATCCAAAAATCTGGGAGAGTTTTACAATCCACGGATGAACAGTTTGTTACATTCTGATGGGTAGTTCTGTAATAATAAGCCATAACTTTTGGATACTTTAAACCCGCACACCCTGTATAAGTTCAAGTATATTAACTTAAACGTTCTCCATAGACATATTTATATGCAATGATTGATTCAAAAGGAATTTTAAGTATTTACTTTTCATGAGTAATATATATATATATATATAGAGAGAGAGAGAGAGAGAGATGTATAAAAATGACAAACAACTAAGTATCAGTAACAAATTCATGCCCCTTGGAAACCCGTCATCTTCTGAAATAAACAGTGTAATTTGAAATGAAAAGGAAAATACCTGAACCGGTGTCCCGCTGAGCCGCCAAGGATGCCAAATTGCTACCCTTTATGAATAATTCAAGGAGCCGTCTGATATATTACGGATGTTTAGTGGTTACATCACAGAAGGAAAGTGATTTCTTTCCTACTGTGTCACACGACAGAAATCACAAAAAGAAATGAAATATCATCGCTATAAATAATCGTAACAAGCCATGGAGACGATCATCAAAGAAGACCGATATGTAGAGATTGGTTATTTTGTCAGAATGCGATGGGGGGGAGATATTTTTGATAATTATTATTTGTAACAGAAATTGCATAAAATGGTTAAATTACATAAGTGTTTTAGCCGAGAATGAAATGACGCAGAAAACACTTCTGAAAAAAACTTCTAAATTTCTCCTTTTTTATTGAAATTAATTGCCATGAAATTTTTTCCATTTTTAAAATAAATCTTCTACATAGTATTACTAAGCCGCGAATCTTTCGGGGGGAGAGGAATAAGGGACAGGGGTTCAGTGGTAAACTGCGTGGCTTTCGTGAACTTTTAAAATTATCATCGATTCTTTTTTTTAAGTACACGGACAAAATTAATAAAATATTACATTTGTTTTCTCATGAATGCTTACGATAAATTAGAAAGACAGTATTGTAGGTTGTTTCTGTACTAATAGTAATATATTGTCACGGTTTTATGTCAAATAGTTAAAATTATTTGTATTTGGATGTATAATCCCTTTATCTTATTCTAAATTAAATTTAATTTACGTTAAAATTGTAATATTCACAAGCAACGCTGTTCCTTACGTTATAGTGGTGATTCGATGGAAACTTCGCGAAATCTTGGCGATAGAGCCTAGTTGGCATCAATTTTGGTGACCAAGTTGGCAACGGTGACCATTTTGGTGACTTGGCGATTGTGTTGGCGATCATTTTTGGTGAGTTCGGGACACACTGGATTCTTCCAGAAGTTAGTAGAAAAATACACTAATTTCTAGACCTATGACGCAAGCGAGTCTTTCTCGAATTATCCGCGAGGGATATAAATAGAGAGATGCTTGCCGAAAGTCAGTCAGTTTGGTTTTGACAAGCGATCAGTTAGTATTCTTTGATTGTTGAAGCGCTTAGTGATTACTTCGGCTGTTGAACATGTGATTGCTCGTGAATAATCTTTTATATACATATATTTTAGACACCGATAATTGTGTCTGAGTGTTGTTGAAGGTGTGAAGACCTTCTGAGATTTATTTTGCGAATATTTATGCTGAATCCTGTATTTAAAAGATTGGGTTTTCTACAATATAAATTGGCATCTCTCTTAAAGAACCGTCTTGTTCTTTGCGACTGCTCTGCATAAAATCCTCGAATCCTGATCAACGTAACAATATCATCAATAGTGTTTGTGCAAGTTATTCAATATCCGTTTAAACAATGACATGTGTCTGCAACAAAATTCAATTTGAAATTTCTCCGATCATATGTTTTCAAGTATTGTTAAAATAATGAATATTAATATGTGTTTCTCTCAATGAGAGATGCGTCATGATTTGTGCATGCTTGAAACGTGTTTTGGGTTAATTCATATACTTAATACTACTCATTAATTCATTATTATTCATATTAGCTTTTTAATGTGAAACTCATATAACTTAATTTTTGAAATTACCATAATTACTCGAAAATAAGCCGCACTATTTCTACATTGTTTATGCTACTGAAAATCGGGTGCGGCTTAGAGTTGAAGGCAAAACATTCGGTGGATGGGGGAAATTGAGTTTCTACCCCTTTCAAAAGAAAAAATTTATACCATCCATTCTGGCCACTTGCATCAATGACTTATCATATTCCACTATTTATCTCCTGTATTCATTCTATCCTAAGCATTGTTGTCTGCTTTTATTTAGGAATTTTTTTGTGTATTTCTCTTAATCACCTAAATATCAAATATATCGGTAATAACAACAAGACGAGTTCACTGTGACGCAAGCATGAAAGGAGAGGCAATTTTATACCAAGAAATAAACGGAAACAGAGCAGTGGCCGCTGCAAATTTGCCATGGATGAAACAAATATACGTCGATGGCGTACACAAAATTACATAATTTTCTGCTTGCAAATGATTAACAGCCTTTAATAATTATTTTACATTCTTCAAAAAACATTCTGTTTAAAAATGCTGCATACCAAATGCATTGAATGGTACTAAAGACGACACCGTGTGGAAAAATAACCACACCATCGCCAACTCCAAAGTCAACTGTAACATCGGCAGTAACGAATTATTTTCGTAACATGATACTGACGGTTAGAGTAAATATAGTTTGATTTATGTATTTGAAAGTTTTTAATATTGTTCAAATAAATTACTAACTTAAAATTTCTCAATAAAAAATTTCGCAAGTATCGGATATTGATGAGCCTCTCTTTTTTATACAATTTTATATTTTTTTCTAAAAAAACATGGAGAAAATTACGAGTGTGGCTTAGAATCGATGATAACATCTTTTCACGAAAAATTTTAAAAATTGGGGTATGGCTTGAAATTGTTGGAGGCTTAGATTTGAGTAAATAAGATAACAGTACCATATAGTTAAAAATCAAAATTTAGTTATGATATTAATAAGAATATATTTAAGCAGTTTTTGTAAAATTTTAACAATAGTTAAATTTTGTGCCATGAGTTCTTCTCATCAATATAATAGATGTATAAAATTGAATTTTGTAATTTTCGCTTAAAACTGAATCCAAGAATGAATTTGAAACCGTAAAAAATATCAAAATAACTTTAACAGCCAGAAAAAGAAAGAAAGAAATGAACAAAAAAAATACTGCAAGAAAATCATAATATAACAAAATTCTATAAAGTCAAACAAACTTTTATACTTATTATATTTATACTATATTTTATAGCAAACTATTCTTTCTTTATACTATACTTTAGGCTTCAAATTTATACGCTTGCCGAGAACGGTTACCAACCTGTATCAGGAAATTTGCCAAACTTTTTTGTTTGGCTCAAGTAAATGTTTAGTTTTACAAATAGATGTGTTGTTAATAGAAATTAAAGAAAAAGGAAACGATTTCGTCACTTTCACCGTTAATAGGTTGTGTTATATAACGTGTGTGAATAAGTCTTTGTAGAGACATGAAGTATATATATAGTAACTGCACTTTTAACTTATCGAGAGGAAAAATTATATGGGAAATAATTTCAAATATTGTATTATTAATATAACTGAAAAACTACATTAGGACTTATAATTTTAAATAATGGTCAAGTGATTGATTGAATATTAACGTCGCACTGTACAGCTACACGAGGGCTTTTGGCGACGGACCACGTAATTTTGAACCATGGTCAAGTGACGTGGACGACACCTGAGCTAGCACCCCCTCTCCTTACTACCACATTACACCGATGGGAGGACTTTTCAGCTCTCGACAGATTTAACGTGCATCGCTGCCCTACACGGCAATGGTCAAGTGAAAAAAGAGAATATTAGAGGTGGCACATCATTCTTTTGATAACCACGACATACCTCGTGGTTTTATGATTTGGTTCACCCGTATTACTTCGTTCGATGGTTTTTCAGGGGAATCAGAATTGGAATGAGCAGCGCAAACTGCACATTGTTAGTTCTTCCTACAGATATTTGCAATATTTTTTCCTTTCCCAATAGTATAAAAACTTTTCCTTTTTCGCTTTTCAACTTTTTCAAACAAGGTTATTTGCCACACACCACCATCGTTTAGTTATAACTGAACGCAATAGGAATTTCTCCAATCGGCATTTAAACCATATGAAAATAACTAACTGAAAACAAAATTTTATTAAGTATTTAAGCATTGCAACTTTCAAATACCCATATATTATAGACAGAAGACAATATTTATATGTGCAATAATGTAATGGCCGTGGCTTCGAGTCCTGATGCCACTAAGGATTAGTTTTTGTAGAAGGGCTAATTTGCATCAAAACTTTTACCGGCATCAAATCTTCAGGTGGTACAAAAATTTTAAAAAATGGGGTACCATTTCAGTTGTTATCCTCGGTTTTTTTTAGCCTAATTCAAGATTACGGTCTATCGTCACCAACAACTCTCGTTTTGCTTCTCAGTGAAACATTTATGACATTCAGTTAAGCCAGTGATTCTCAAAGTTTCAATATTCGCCACCCAATATTCAATCCATAATTTTCATCAGCCCCCCCCCTTCATACAATAACAACATATTGAATTCAACAATACTATAACTTTGATGCTTAAGTTACAATACGAATTTAATCTCTTAAGTGTCACCGTCGTATATATACGCTTCGCTCAGCGAAAGCGTTAATTTCATGGACGTATATATGCGTCTTTCCGAAGTACGATCTTTTCTGAGCACTGCTATCAATAAAATTATTCTGAAAGCTTTAGAATGCAATAAAAGACCTTGACAATGTTTGCGAAGGAATTACTTATTTCAGATTATTTGCTTCTCTATTCCTTCCCTCGCACCAAATACATCCCATACGCGCGCCTACTTAGAAAACGGTTAACATTGGGAAGCGAATCGCGTAACTTTCAATCGGTAGTTAAGGGATTAATTATAAAGCGTATATTTTATTAAGATAAGTGTTAGTTTT
>BMAU01015219.1:0-155354 GCA_019973935.1 Trichonephila clavipes
GTATGTTTTATTTTACTTGTATGCTTTAAATAAGAAATGTCCTTAAAATTCATTAATTTTAATATAATATTATTTTCTCAATATTGAAAATACAGTGTATTCTTCAATATTCTTTTTTCTGGTTATCTTTGCAGTTTTTCTTTCCTTAAAATAAACATATATTAATTCAAAAAAGGTATGAATGATTATTTTTTTAATACATAGTGTTTGTGAATTTAAAATTTGTTTTATGGGGTTTCTAAAGTATATTGAAAGGTGAACCTGTATATAACGAACCTTTTTTCGGGATTTAGCGACTTCGCTATATAGAGCTCTGACTGTATATATCTTCACTTTTGAAATCCGAAGGTATACAAACGTATCTATCTATCTATCTTTGAATCTATGATGCCCTAACTTCTGACGAACTCGCTGAAGGTACTAAAGTTTTGGGAAAGATCCGAGGAATCCTTTTTGACCATTTATATTCCGATATTCCAATTAGTTAAAAAGATATTAATTAAAAACCTTAAAACGCATAATTAGTACCATTTTTCACCGCCAGGGGAAAATTCGGAACTTCTTTTTTTCCAGACGTTTTTAAAACACGATCCAACTGTTTTCACGAGTCTCAGACAAAAAATAATTACATATTCGGAAAGATTATTTACTTTGCCACGATATGGTATAATTTATTTTACAAAACAATTATATTTGTATTTTTTTACGATTTTTTTAAAATGAGTCGAAATCGATATGTTTTTATGAATATGATTTCTACATCATCCCGCTTGCATTTTCTTTCGCGCTAATGAAAAAAATATTTTACACTAAAAAAGTTCATACTTTTCTCTTTTAGAATGTAGGACAATATTATACGTAATCTGTACAAAGATTAATAAAATATCTTAAAAATTACGGTTTTTTTTTTATAAAAATGTGTTTTTTGTTTTTTTCCCCTTTTGAGGGAAATATGTAAGCATTACTTTCTTTTAAAGTTTTTTGTTTAAAAAATACCGTTGTTGCAATCGATATATGAAGTTTGAAAATATTAACTTAAAAATAAAGCCCGAAAATTTTTTTAACTGTGACAAATAATACAATGCGAAATTGAACATATCTTCTCCTTATTTTAAAGATCATTTCAAGGCTTTCCCCCGCAGGAACCTACAGCGTGGATGTCAAAGGCGCTGCTTTATAAAACGGTAGTTTCTAGGTTCGAAACTGAAAAAGATATTCAATTCGGATTGCGTTATTTGTTAATCTTTTAATTTTTTTTTCCGGCTTCATTTTTAAGTTAATACCTTGAAACTTCATATTTCGATTGCAAACAACGGTCATTTTTAAACAAAAAATGTAACAAAAATAATGCTTAAATATTTCTCGCAAAAAGGAAAGAAAACGAAAAACCCCATTTTTTTTAAAAAAAAAAAAAACCGTAATTTTTAATCTGTAAAAAGATTGAAAAAATTACTTAAAAATTACGGTTTTCTTTTTTTTCCTTTCTGACTAGAAATATTTAAAAATTATTTTTGTTTAATTTTTTATTTAAAAATTACCGTTGTTTGCAATAGATATATGAAGTTTGAAGGCATTAACTTAAAAATAAAGTCAGACAAAAAAATTTCATTTTTAATTTGTCACATTAAAAAATTTAATATCAAAAACTGTTTTTTTTACAATTTTTCAAAAAATACTCAAAATTTTATTTAAATACTTGATGTCTTCTTTATTTATAAAAATAATCTCATGAACCCTTTTTTCCGTGTGTAGAACGATATTATACGTAATTTGTACAAAGAATGATAAAATATCGTAAAAATTACGGTTTTTTTAAAAATCAAATGTGTTTTTCTTTTCCCCCCTTTTTACGAGAAATAAATAAGCATTACTTTTTTTAAAGTTTTGTTTAGAAATTACCGTTGTTTGCAATCGTTATATGAAGTTTGAAAGCATTAACATAAAAATGAAGCCCGAAAATTTTTTTTTAACTTGATTTTAAAAAACGCAAGCCCCCAAAAGACTGTTATGCATTTAACCTCCAAATAACATCTGAGTGCTTTGCGCATGTGCGGAAGACGAATGGATAGTTATTGAATGGCACGATGATTTGACTTTTAATTCCTTTAAAATTTGTAAGGTAATTTTGTAATTTTTAAAATTTATGTTTTTCTGTTTATTTCCATACATAAACTATTCTTTTTTAAAAAAATGTACTTTTGCGTTTCTGAAATTAAACGAAAAAAATTGCGTAAAATGTCTGTAATAATTAATTCATTCTAATTACATAAACGTTAAAATTAAAATAAAATATCAAAATGTGTCTTTCAGTACATGTATGTATGTATATCTAGGTTTTCCCCATACTGTTTTTTTTAACTTATAAATATTTATATGTTTAAACAAACATTCAAACGTTCAGAAAAAAGCGATCATTTCAATAGCTATCCGTAAATTTTTCTTTTATTTATTACTTATAGAAATTTGATTTCAATAAATATATATGTTTTTTTAAAATGATTATTTCTCTATCATTTCATTACTAAATTAAGTATTTGTTTATTTAAAAGTACATCGCTCATTATTTTGGATCAAAATAAATTTTAGAGACATTTTTAAGCTAACTATATGTAACGATTGATTCATGAAAATCTGAAATCTATTTTACTATTTTAGATTCTTAGAAACGAACTATTATTAAAAAATGATGAGCGTTTTTTGTTTTACTCTGAGCATCAGAATCGGTTTTTTTTATTGCTTCACATTAATAATTTTTTAATTCTAACACGATATTTTTTTTACAAGTCATAAATCGAAATTTGAAGCTATATCTTATCAGTGAGAAGGAGGGGAAGATAGAACAATAATTTTACACTAAAAAAACCATGTTCGGGCTATACAGAGGGGAAAGAAACCTGTCTTAAATCAAAAATAAGCCGGATGGAACAAATTTCAAAAAAGGGCAATTTTTTGACATAATTTTAGAAATCCCTCACATTGTACGCTTACAAACACACACATAGAAATGCTGGTGTCATGAGGAAAAGAGAAATACCGAGCAACGCCGTTGTAAGTGGTGGAAGGGGTAGGGGTGGAAGTCTTTTTGGAAAAGAGTATTAGAAGTGCTGATTTTTTGTGAAGGAAAGGGAAAATTTATAAAAGTAGAGAAAGCCCGCGCAACGCCGGATCATGCGGCTAGTATATATAAATTGTTGATATCTAAGTAATAGCATTAAGAATTAGATTGCATTGAAAACTATACTTATATCTGTTACTCTTGCCTCTTGATGTAAAAAGAAGAGAAGTTCAAACTAATAATCTCTAAAATTAAAGTAGAATGATTTTGTGCGCTTTCATAACCCATTAAATAAGTGGATTTACGTAAACCTAAGTTTTAATGGATATCTACTTCGTAAAACAGACATCCATGCCAAATTTCACGTCTAAGTCTAATAGAGCAAAAGCGAAAATTTTATATCAATACGCCTCGTAACCCCGTTGAGAGTCGATTTCGAAAAAAAAAAACCGTTTTCAGTGGATTTTAATTCTACAAAAGAAACATACAAACCAAAGTTCATTAATGTAGTCCTTGTAGTTCGTAAATGGGATACTTTTTGTCAATACACCTCACTAACCCTCAACTCTCCAGAAATCTATATTCGTAAAACCTATTCTCTCTATCTCTCTCTCTTAGTGGATCTCTATTTAACAAAAGAAATATGCTTAACAAATTTCAAGTATGGGGATGTAGCAATTCAAAAGCACGATTATTCCCAATAACCCCCTCCCCCTTGACCACTCGCAATTCTCCTTTGGGGTCAATTTCTGCAAAACTCTTCATTAGAGGGACTCTATTACATGAAAGGGATGCTCCCCAAATTTCAAGACTTAACGCCTAATATTTTAAAAATGAAAATAATTTTCTATAACGCCCCTTAATCCCCCGGGACGCAATTTAGGGGTTGATTTTTGTAAAAAAATCATTTAGTAACAGATCATTACTCCATAAGATGCTTATCAAATTTCAGGATTTTACCTCTATCAGAGTTTAAAAATAGAACTAATTACTTAGAATGCACTTTAATACCCTGCAACGCCACTTGGAGGTCGAGTTTTGTAAAATCCATTTTGTAACGGATCTCTACACCATGAATGGAATCTGCCTACCAAATTTCAAGACTGTGCGTGTAATAGTTTAAAAATGGAAATAATCATCTAAAGAGTGTTTTTTTTCCAGGTATAGAAGTTTAAGTTGGCATTACTTTCCAAGATAGCGACCGATTTAACAGCTGTCAAGTGATTTATTCTCAGTTTGGGTTGGCAATTCATCATGAATAGACTCACGCATGAGCAACGCTTTCAAATTGTGCAATTTTATTTCGAAAATAATGGTTCTGTGCGGAATACGTATCACGCACTACGTCCATTTTATCGTCGACAAAATCGTCCATCAGAGCAGTTAATTTAATTAACCATGGGACGTTATTGCACCACGTTTACTCTAATTGATAACTCGCATCCCCAGAGACGCCGTACGGTGCGTACAGAAGAAGCTATTGCTACTGTAGAGCGTAGCATTGAGGAAGACCCGAATGAGTCCATCCGCCATCGAGCACAGGAATTGGATCTGTGTCCATCCACTTTATGGAAGATTTTGCGGAAGGATCTTGGTTTGCGTGCTTACAAAATCCAACTCGTGCAAGAATTGAAGCCAAACGATCATCAAGCAAGGCGTAGATTCGTCGAATGGGCCCAAAACGAGATTGCCGTTGTTCCCGATTTTCATGAGCGAATTTTGTTTAGCGATGAAGCGCACTTCTGATTGAATGGCTATGTCAACAAACAAAACTGACGCATTTGGAGTGAAGCTAATCCACAAGTGTATGTCGAAACACCATTACATCCAGAAAAACTGACTGGTGCGCTTTATGGGCTGGTGGAATCCAGAAAAACGATGAAGAATTCAGAATTCTTCAAAAACGATGAAGGCCACAACGTTACAGTCAATGGTGATCGGTATAGAGCCATGATCACTAACTTTTTCATTCCTGAATTGAACAATCATGATGTCCAGGAGCTGTGGTTCCAACAAGATGGCGCAACATGTCACACAGCTCGTGCCACAATCGATTTATTGAAAGACACGTTTGGTGACCGCCTAATTTCACGTTTTGGACCTGTGAATTGGACTCCAAGATCTTGTGATTTAACACCGCTAGACTATTTTCTGTGGGGCTATGTAAAGTCATTGGTCTATGCGGATAAGCTACAAACGCTTGACTATTTGGAAGACAACATTCGCCGTGTTATTGCCGATATACGGCCACAAATGTTGGAAAAAGTCATCGAAAATTGGACGTCCAGATTGGACTACATCCGAGCCAGCCGTGGCAGTCATATGCCAGAAATCATATTTAAAATGTAATGCCACAAGATTATCTTTCGAATAAAAAAAATTCATGTCAATCGAATAATACATCGTTGTTTTATTGCAATTTAAAGTTCTATACCTCTAAAAAAACACCCTTTATAACGCCCCTTAAGCTCCCGCAACGCTCATAGGGGTTCGATTTTCGCAAAGTCTGTTCTCTTAAAGGTTCTCTACTTTACGAAAGGAACATGCCTACAAAATTTTTTTTTCAAGTCTGTATGTAGGTTTAATAGTTCTGGAGATAGCGTGATGAGTGAACGAGTGAGTAAATTTTCTCTTTTACATATATAAAATAGATACTTATAGCTAGACAAGATATATTTAGTTATTGTTTGAAAACAATGTCTGGTTTAGAGATCATTAAACTACGATTTGCTTTTTTACTGCATTTAACGAAACGACGAAAAATGCAAGATGTTTTTCTAAAAAAATCCGAGTTAGTGCTGAGATTTGCTGAGATTCTAAGCATTGTGAATTGACTCCATTTCTATTGAAAAAATAACGTTTACGAAATTCTATAATGGATGAAGCTTGAAAACAAGAAAACTTCAAATGCGTTTGTTGTGTTGTTTAGTTCAGGACAATCTTTTTCTAAGTGTTTTGTGTGTGAATTCTAACATATTTCAATTAAATCAGGAATCCCTAATATACATTTAAGAGATTTAACATTGAAAAAAAACTTACACGTCTCCCTCTTCTCCTTTTACTTTATCTCGAGAGTCTCTTTCAGTGATTTCAGTCCAGTCTCTTTCAGTGAATTGTTCTTCAGTACAGATGTATATTCCAGTTATAAAAAGCCGTTTGTTTAATTTTTTGCAGTAATACTTAAATCTGGAATTCAAACAAGATTTACATTTTAAAATAGAACCGTAAACTTTTCTGGACTTTATAATAAACTTTGGTGTTGTTTAGAACGCGTTTTTTTCAGAAAAAATGAAGCACTCTAAAAGTAATACAATCATTTTGAAACGAAAATTTCTATGTACTAAAACCACAAATAAATTGATTTTCAAGGCCAATGTTTGCTAACTTCAGTGATATTGCACGTTTTTACGGCACAGTTAGCTCTATTACATTAAATATTCTCAAAATTTTAGCAGAGCATTTTTAAAACAGGATTCTTTTATATTTTTGAAATATAAAAACGAAAAAAAACCTCTTAAGAAGTTTTTGTAATGAAATATGTGAATCCAAATTTATTTACATTAAAATGATGAAAATTTAAAAATAGGTGCTTACAAAATTTAAAAAAAATTTTTCTTCACATAAATCCATTCATAAATATTGTTCCTATAAGTTGAGTGATATAAATAATATTTTAGCATCTCAATACGTATGTCTTAGAAAATTTTATAAAATTTTACAAACTGAACTGAACTTAACTCAGTGGCGCAACAGCCAATGATGGCCATGGTCTATTGTGCCTATCTCAGTTTACTTGACCTTAGGTACTGGGGTGCATGCGCAGATGTTTCGGTCAAGTAGTCAGTCTGACGCGAAGCTTCCTGTGTTTAGTTCCCAAGCAAGTTTGGTACTCATTTATGGATCCATTGAAGGATGAAAGGCTAAGCCGACCTTACTAAGTTTGGGACTTGAGCCCCAGACCTGATGCTGTGAAGCCCGATACACTACCACTCAGTCACTGGGGCTACAATATCTTACAAAACCATTCTAAAATAATTCTGCTCAATCTTTTTTAGTGTACACTAATACAAAATAAGAAACTCATATTACTTCACTGTTAAATAATTTTGAAGTAATTAAATATATTTCATAAAATTATTCTACGCAAAATTTTATTCCATTCTTAGAAAAATTTACTAGACTTTGAAAGTGATATATACTACCGGTGTAAATTTTAAAAAAGCTTTCCTCTATTTTAATTTTTATTTTCAAGTAGCTATTTAACATTACAGTTCTTGTTCATATGTTTAAATGTTATATATTTTAAAGTGAAAATGATTTTTGTAGTCATAAATTAGTTCATATGGTAAAGATGCTATAGAAAACAGAATAATGAAAGAGTTATATTTCGAAGAAATAAAAGCTTTGGAAGCATTTTTTTTATTACTAATCACTTTTACGTTATGAAGTAATCAAATATTTTAATATATTTATACATCTCTCAAAATATTTAAGGTATAAAATTATATAATTTTGTCTGAAAAATAAATACATGCATTGAAAAGGAAATCATTGTGAGAATAGAAGGCTCTAGGTTAGCGATACTTAAACTGCGGCCCGCGGGCCACAGGACGTTTTTAAGTGGCCCGGTCATGGCCCACTGCTCTGAAAAATTAATTTCTTTATAAAAGTTTGGCGGGAAATTCTTTGTTAAGGAATACAATATATCAATTTTGTTTTTTGCTGTCGATGTCGTATGGGTGTGAATTGATATTTTTTTTCTGATTAGAGTGATAATAGACAATATCGGAGTAGCGACAATTTTATGAGTGGAACTAATTTTTAACTGTCTTTCGTATCCTGCAAGCAAAACATATAGCTTGTTTCAAGACGATTGGGAAGTTAACTATTCCTTAGTGAAAGACAAAAACGGATCAGTAATTGTTTGATTTGTCACAGATGTGCTGTATTTAAAAAATACTGATAAACAGAAATCATTCAATGACACTTTTCCTCGATGATCTCTTTCAAGAGGTAATAAATAGGCTTTCTTGAATAATCTTTACAACATTAAAAAAAGTGTTTTGTCAGTGGTAACATAGGCACCCTGTGAAATTTGTTATATTATTGGTAATCATATGAAACCGTTTACTAATACATGAATTGTGAAGGAGTGATTTTTAAATGCTTCCAATTAAGAAAAATTCAATGACAATAATTAAAAATATAAAGAATAATAATTAAAAAAAGCAAAATAGGAGTTTTAATATTATGATCAAATTTCCACATTTTAAATTTTCTATGTTATATTGGTCTTAAAGCATTTCTCCTTCCCCCCTCCTCCATTAATCCTCATGTTGCGATCCGTGTGAATAGTTTTGCGGCCCGAGTAAAAAAGGTAACAATATGTATGTGGCCCGGCAGAAAAAAAAGGCTGAGTACCCCTGCTCTAGGCTCTCATTTCTGAAACACTAAGTATTTGAAATCTTTTAACCCTAGTTCTTTCAATATGCGTCTGTACTGCAGATATCTCGTTCAAACCTATAGAGAAGTACCAGGATAATGCGAGATGTTATATAGGAAAATTTAAAAACTTGAATTAAGTCTTCAAGCTAAAGCTAAGTGTTAGTAGAATATTAAAAGTTTCGAGCCTGTCACTTGATTTTTAGTGCATTTTTCTTACAATATCATAACGTTTCTCTTATTTTTATATTTTTTGCCTAATTTTATTAGTGGGTGTTTGTATGAATTCTTCAAGCGTAAAAACAGAGAGGAAGAAACTATAATAAGGAGGAGGGACTTAAAATACATACGGCGCACGAAATTTTTTTAGTTAGCTAAAAATCTATGTGAGTAATTTATTTTAACCCTGTGTGTTTGAGGCACGTAAATCTCTGAAATGCATAGTAAAAATAATTTTGGGATCGCGTCCCCACAGGGAGTGGGAACGCGCTCCTCTTCCTTCTATCACTCGTACTAGGGTTCAATGCTAAGGACGTGATCAGCCGTTTCACATTTTGGACGCCAGGGGTCTTTGAATCTCATAGATGCAGCGCGCTCAACTAGGTAATTTTTAATGTCTTTCCAATTTTAGTTAATTTTCCTGTTTTTCTTCAACATACAATGGTGTTTTCAGTTTAATACAGAAATAACTTGAAACAAGTATTTTAAAACTTCTTCAAGATGGTTATTTTGCTGAGAATTGAGATGCATCCAAGAGTATGCTTCACGAAGACGACCAGGTAATATAATTCGCATGCCTCGTTCATTACGACTAAGGATCAAAGTAATATTTGATGTGCAATGCCCTGTTCAAGACGACGAACCAAGAGAAACAAAGCAAAGAACTACAAGGGGAGCACATCGAAGGAAATTAATTTTGGGACGAGAATTGGAGTAATAGTAAAGGGTGTTTTTTTAGAGGTATAGAACTTTAAATTGCAATAAAACAACGATGTATTATTCGATTGACATGA
The DNA here is from genome assembly GCA_019973935.1 of Trichonephila clavipes. Lineage (NCBI taxonomy): Eukaryota > Metazoa > Arthropoda > Arachnida > Araneae > Nephilidae > Trichonephila > Trichonephila clavipes. The sequence continues at coordinate 9,511 of BMAU01015219.1, forward strand.
ATTTTTTTTCGAAAGATAATCTTGTGGCATTACATTTTAAATATGATTTCTGGCATATGATTGCCACGGCTGGCTCTAATATTAAATCAAATCAAAAAATCATGCTACGGCTGGCTCGGATGTAGTCCAATCTGGACGTCCAATTTTCGATGACTTTTTCCAACATTTATGGCCGTATATCGGCAATAACACGGCGAATGTTGTCTTCCAAATGGTCAAGCGTTTGTGGCTTATCCGCATAGACAATGAATTTACATAGCCCCACAGAAAATAGTCTAGTGGTGTTAAATCACAAGATCTTGGAGGCCCATTCACAGGTCCAAAACGTGAAATTAGGCGGTCACCAAACGTGTCTTTCAATAAATCGATTGTGGCACGAGCTGTGTGACATGTTGCGCCGTCTTGTTGGAACCACAGCTCCTGGACATCACGATTGTTCAATTCAGGAATGAAAAAGTTAGTAATCATGGTTCTATACCGATCACCATTGAATGTAACGTTGTGGCCTTCATCGTTTTTGAAGAAGTACGGACCAATGATTCCACCAGCCCATAAAGCGCACCGAACAGTCAGTTTTTCTGGATGTAACGGTGTTTCGACATACACTTGTGGATTAGCTTCACACCAAATGCGGCAGTTTTGTTTGTTGACGTAGCCATTCAACCAGAAGTGCGCTTCATCGCTAAACAAAATTCGCTTATGAAAATCGGGAACAACGGCAATCTCGGTTTGGGCCCATTCGCCTTGCTTGATGATCGTTTTGATGAATTGCCAAACCAAACTGAGAATAAATCACTTGACAGCTGTTAAATCGGTCGCCATCTTGGAAAGTAATGCCAACTTAAACTTCTATACCTGAAAAAAAAACACTCTTTAGTACTCGTTTAGAGTGTCTAACCTTAAATGTAATTCCGCCGAATGGCCAGTGAATTCGGAGAAAACAGCCTTCGAAATTCATGCTTATCTTTTATACAATTAATTTTTCATTTCTTTCAAGGACTCAGTAATGGGGCTGGTAGGTTTTAAATAAATTTATTTAATTAAAAAAAATTAAATGAATTTAAAAAAAAAGTTGATCACGTGATTCGAACCCTATTGACTGGCGTAGAAAGCATGTGTACGACCAACTACGTTACTGAGTCCTTGAAGGAAATTAAAAATTAATTGTATAAAAGCTTAGCATGAATTTCGAAGGCTCTTTTCTCCGAATAGACTGGCCATTCGGAAGAATTACATTGAAGGGTGAACACCCTAAAGGAGTACTACTATTGCACCAAGTCTCGACCCCAAATGAATTTCCTTAGTCGTGCCCTCCCCTTGTAAGAGGAAGTACTGTTCCCTTTGCCAAGACATCAAGAAAAGAAGACTACCAAAATTACGTAATGTAAAATGCGAAAAATTCATGTGCATTGAATCTTGTAAGATAATTTGTGAAGACAGCAGCAAAGGACTTCAAAATGTAAATGCATAGTGGTGATAGTGATAACTAACCATTACCTTCGTGAAACATTTTTGATTATGTTTTAAATATTATATTACGACGTGTGTAACGTACATAGGTACCTAAGAAAGTCAAGCTTGTGCTTAAATAATTCATTAAAAATGCTTTCAGCATTATGTGTTTTTTTACTGTTTTATAATAAACGTAATTCGTTTTGTTTATTGAGATGGTTACCAAAGGTCTCAATTTTCCTGTCTTTTTTAGATTTTTCGAATATACGAATGCATGCATGGACCAACTTGTTTCGATTTTTTTGCGCTACATTCCTGTTTTTCCCTCCCTCTCTTTTTAAACATAGCTCGTTTGATTTATATCCTTAAATCCCTAATAGCCATTGGATGCTTGGGTGCTACAAATATAGACAGGTTCTTCTCTATTTATTACCTATTACATCAGTAACAATACATTATTTTTATAGGTAGGTAATGCTATAGATCAGCGATACTAAACTTGTGGTCCACCGAGCCTTTTTAAGTGGCTCGGTCATGGCCCATTGCTCTGAGAAATTTACTTATTTAAGAACATTTTATTAAAAATTTGTTGAGAAATTCTTTGTTAAGAAATCAAATATATCAATTTTGCTGTCGGTGTTGTACGAGTACGTACTGATATTCTTTTACCATTTCGAACGGATACGTTAGTGATAACAAACAACAGTGGAGTAGCAACCATTTTATGGGTGGAACTAATTTTTAACTATCTTTCATATCTTGCAAGCGAAAAATATTCAAAGAATATATATCGTTTCAAGACGAGTGGGAGGTTGGCTATTTTGTAGTGAAAAACAAACACGGATCAGTAATTGTTTGATTTGTTACGAAAGTGCTGTATTTAAAAAATACTAATAAACAGAAATTATTCAATCATACTTTTCCTCGAAGATCTCTTGCAAGAGGTAATAAATAGTCTTTCTTGAATAATCTTTGCAACAGCAACATAGTGTTTTGTCAGTGGTAGTATCACAGCGGTAACAAAGACAATCTATGAAGCTTTTTATACTATTGATAATCTTATGAAACCGTTTACCGATGCAGAAAGGAGTGTTTTATAATGCTTCTAATGTAGTGCTAGTGACACAAATAAAAAATATAAAAAATAATAGTTAAAAAAAGCAAAACAGGAGTTATAATATTTTGATCAATTTTCAACATTTGAAATTTCCGATGTTATACCTTGGTCTTATAGCATCTCCCCTCCCACTCCATTTATCTTTATATTGCGGCCTGCATGAAATAGCTGACAAATGTATGCGGCCGAGCTGAAAAAAAGCTTGAGTACCCCTGCTATACATAATACAAAAATTAAGTTTAAGTAACAAACGTTGCAACTTACGTCAATATTTTAGTTATAGCATTACGTTTTAGTGTCAAATCTCACCAATAAAATGATTTAATCCTGTTCAAACAAAAATATGAGGGGATGCATTCGAGAGATGTCACGTGTCTAGAAAAAGGTTAAAATGATTAGGTTGTATTGCTTTTATTAGAATATAGAATGGTGAGTAGAAAAATAATTTTAATTAATTTTAGAATTAAATTAGCAGTGATATTTTTTATTCTATGAATGTCTATCAAATATATGATGTACTCTTTTCATATTTCCTTTTTTTTCTTCTTATAACTTAAGGTATCCGACTACGTTCAGAACCATGATTTTAAAAAAGCGCATAAATGGATAATTTTCATATTTAGTGTCACTCAGATTAGAATACATGCATAAAATTGTTTTAAGGACATTTTGACAAAAAACTTTTTTATTTAAATATATTATGGCAAAAAATTAAATGAGAATAATCTTTTTTCCAAATGTTCTCCTTTTGTGAAAAATAGTTCTATTATAATAATATTTTGCCTGTATATAGTATATAGCTCAGACCTCTCTACAGATGTTCAACTAGAATTTTTGAAAAATTCACATTATTTTCAGAGTTACAACCAATTGAAATAATTATCGGCGTTTTTTTCTTAAAATTGCTCCCCTTTGTTGTCTTAAAATATGAATAAATCCACTTCTAAGTTATATATTTCAAAACATTCTAGTTGAGCCTCTGTGGAGAGGCCTGAGCTATATACAGGCAAAATATGATTATAATAGAACAATTTTTCACAAAAGGAGAACATTTGGAAAAAAGAATATTCTAAGTTAATTTTTTGCAAAAATATTATATTTAAATAAATTTTTTTTGTCAAAATGTCCTTAAAACAATTTTATGCATATATTCTAATCTAAATGACACTAAATATCATGAAAATTATCCATGTATGCGCTTTTGCAAAATCACGGTTTCGAACGTAGTCGGATACCTTAAACAAGTGGGAAAAAATCAAAGAATTAAAATACTTTATTCTAACTCATAGTCGGTTACGAAAATTGAAAAAAATATGGATTTTTTTCTGTTTAATATAAGTTAAAATACACTCATTATATTCTGTAAATACTTAATTTATTGCTTTTATAATTAGTGAATTTTTACATACATATTGTCTTAAAATATTTTAATGGAAATTTCAAAAATACACTTACTTATTTTTATACTTAATTATTTTTTAGATTCAAAAAATGCCATTAATTAAAAATTAAATAATACAGTTTATGAAAATGAAATTTTGAATAAAAAATACGGTTCTATAAAAAAAAGGGCAACATGTATTAATGCAATATTGTCTTTGAAATTTAGTTGTACTGTCACTTTGATGTAATGCATGTCTTTGCTATAAAATGTCACTATTCTTGGACTGTTCGTGGAACTTTGCTCAAAAAGAGAATTTGTGTGTAGAAATCATTAAACGCACTTCAGAAATTCACAATAAACTTAATAAAGAATATAAAACACTACATGAATGTATATAAATTAGTTATTAGTTATGTTAGGAATTTTCTATTTCAAATTAAGCACAACAGATTAAAAACTCTCATAAAGAGATGTAATTTAATTACTGTTAACAATGATAAACTTTGAAATTAGCCCCCCCCCACACACACACACACTTCGAAATATTTCAGTTGGCCTTTTTTACGTAATTCTATTACTTTTGAGAGAAAGGTTTCAATATTTTTAAAGCAGCAGAGTAATTTAAAAGTAATGGAAACTTTATATGCTATCACTTTTTTTCCCTACTTATAAATATAATATTTTACTTTATTTATTTATAAGACAATAGTAAGTATTCATATTGTTTAAAATGCCCCTTAAATAGTTTAGATTGTTGAGATCAGAGATTTCGAACAACTTCATCGCTCTGTTAAGTTAAAAATAACCATCGTAGCGTTTTTAAAACAACAATACTTTAATTTATCGGAACAATGTGTTCATGTCAATATCCCAACAATATAAACGAAACAATGCAGTGAGAAAACAGAAATAAACAATAATTAAAACTCATTTTAAAGTATTTTGTTGCTAAGTTTACAGCGTTTATCAAATTGTGCGAATTTTGAGAGCTTTTTGATTTATTCTAAAAGGCTGTATCAATTGATATAGTCATGGATCTTGCTTTCCTCTTGGAAATCTGTTTCTATATGGTGGTTTGGGTGAAGACCATACTTTTTTACGGACATTTACCTTATTTTTCTGAAATATTGGAATACGTTGCGATTGTGGAAGTATTTAAGAAATACTTTTTACCGAAATTTGAACAAACACAGCAATTGGATGGAAATTTGACGTTATCGGAACAGACAAAAAGAAGACCGGAAAATGATTCTGTACCAATAGTACAATCAGCTATGGTTTTTGAAATATGCCAATCATTGGGCTTACAAGCTCGATTAGCCCCGGAAGAAGAAAGAATTATCTGGGTTGCGAAAAATAAGAAACACATGGAATCAAAGCCCACAATTCCAGTGGTAAAATCCGAAATAATATACCAAATGTGTAAGGCTCTTGATATCGAAGCAGTATTGTCTCTAACCATAAATCAAGATATAGTTACACTGAAACCAAACCAAAAGCCTGTGCAGAACAAACCTCTACCTTTAGTCCGTTCTGTTATGGTTCACAACATGTGCCACGCCTTAGGCCTGGAGACCAAATTAATTTTTGAATAAAATTTTAAGAGGTTCTCGCAAACAAACAAACGAACAAAATTGAAACTAAAGAAAATATTCTCTTTCCTACAATCTGGAACAATTTTCATATTTTATTCAGTTTTACATTTAAAATCTGTGATGGCTGATCCACTAACGAATTTCAGATATAATTTATTATGGAAACAAATTAATGATTATGAAGAATTTTTTTAATTCAACATGAGAATACTGTCAAGATAAACCGTTCCGGAAGAGATTATTAAGATGCAACAAGATTTTCATAGCCTCAACAAGCAATTATTTTATTTGACATACGCAATGATACATTACTTATTACCCAAAACTGTCATAAAACTATACTTGTGTGAAGCTTATTTTACAGGAATTATTTAAAATAGTGACATATGTGGATTTTGATGATCGCTCTTCTTTAATATGTTATATGGTCCCTGTAGAAAGAAACTGATTGCAAAAGGAATCATTTAAAGATCTTATATCCTGAAGATGTGGGATTTTAGTAAAGGAACAATTTTCAAAAATTGTACTCTACAGATTTGAATAGTTAAATGATTTAAAAATCTTAAAAGAATAGAAGGAGCAAGATCTCAATAATGGCGTTTTGTGAAATACTTAAAATACGTTTAATTAGAATACGTTAAAAGTTGACTTTGAAAAGCATAATCTTTTTTGAGATTCAAAAACTCATTCAGCATCACCAGAAATTTTTTACACTGTTGGAAAAAAGAACCAATTTTTCTAGTTTATTAAAGCGAAAATTGAAAAGTATATTGGGAGCTTAACCGTAACACGAATCAATCCTTATGGTTATTCAAAACTTATTTGTATCTTACAACATCGTATACTGCATGTAAACAGGGAGAATTTTAGTACTGCAGTTACAAATATGAAAATCTTTGAGCTGATTTATGCAAATGTCTTAAAATTGATAAGAATTGGAAAAAAAAGTCCCAGAAAAACTTTTAATGAAAATGTATATGAATGAATTATAGTTTTGATAGATATCAGAGCGATTATTTATTTAAAGAAAAAATAAGAAATAATGGATTGAAAATGACAACATTATGGTCGATGATCGATTTTTTCAAGCATTATATGAATCTTAAAATAAAAAAAATCTATTTATAATATATCCTTTGCTATCGATAAGGTACTTCTAGTTGAATAATAAACTTACTCTATTGTCGATGGAATATTTTTCTAAGATAATGGTGTATTTCATAAAGGAGGCATTGTTCATAAACGAATTATGACTTCAAGAATATAGTAGAAATTCCTGGCTTAATTTTTGATTATAAGTACCAGAAATACATAGATAACGTTGGTATGATTTTGTAAAATTCCAAGAACATAAGAAAAATGGAATAAGGCTAATTAAATTTGAAGGAAATGGAAATATAATCCAGAAGAGTATCTGAATTCATCTAGTGTACTTTGATGCATATTATTCTTAAGATTTATAGATCTGTATAACATACTGAACATTGCCCTGAGATGACTATAAGAAACCACTGGGAAACTATAATTTGTTTATCTAACGCTATTTTTTTCACTGAAAACTAATAAGTCGAGAAATTGTTAAGTAATAGCGAAGTCGACACGACCGAGATCGTAATAATTAGGAAACAATCAGTGGAGAAACTGTACAATTTAAAAGAAAATTAAGATAAAAATGTGAGCAAAAATGAGATTCTGAAAATAAAAAACACATTTCACTAGTGGTTATCAAATGTGAAATTACATCAGATCTTTGAACCGATCACCGATGTTCCGTGGATTTCATTTCGAGGATTATGGATGTGGTGTGAAATGTGAATGATGAACAAGAAGTGGACAGAAAAGAAATAAAAACGCTTTGGTGACTCAACTTACGAGCTAAAGAATTGATTATAAGGAAGGAAGTAATAAAGTTTTATTCATTTGAAGAGGAAGAACTGTTATGTCTTCTGGGAAATAACTCTTTTTTTATGAAAAAATAATGATTCCGCTGAAGTACTTTTGATTCAAAAAACTCAGCACTGTTAATCGTAATTAATTTTTACTAACTTGTGCTTCATACCTAAATTTATTTTCTCGCTACTATTTGGCGATAAATAAAAATGATAAACATTTTTTAAAAAAAAACATTTCTGTATAAAATTTTAAATTTAATTACATATGTTTAATTCAAATTGGAATAAAAATTTATTTGTCCACAATTTTTTATTAGAGTTAATTTTTTCGTATTGTATGCATGAAGTATATTTCTTTTGAAAATTTGCTAAATAAATTTTGAAATTAAATGTGATCCCTTGTTTGTTTTATTTAAAATTGATTATTTTTTGGTTCGTTTCAACATGTTACATCATTTTTTCATTTCTTTTATAGTTTGTATAACAGAATGCAAAGTTAAAATTACTTAGCTGATTTTTGCATTAAATTAACATATTTTTTTCAAACTGATTGAAATATTCGCACAGAATACAAATAATGAATTAATTTACCTTCTGTTACCCGAAAGATATTATTTGAAAGATGCATTATAGAATTTATATTCTTATATCAAATTAAAATGAAATGATGTCTTTTTTTGTAGGTTTCCATTTTTTAAAATTATCCCATTTTCGTAGAACTTAAAAAATTATAAAAAAATTAAATAAGTTACTTTTTTATTTATCATAGTATAAAAAAAATGGTTGATTTCGTTTTCAAAATTGAGGTTAACAGAATAAAGATTTCCTGGAGCAACATTAACGTAAAAATTTCAGAATTCTGCATTAAAAACTTTTAAATATTGTGCAAAATAAGAAAGAAACTGAGAAAGTGAGGGTAAAAAAGATTAGTCTTTAATTACTTAAACATTTCATTTTTACATAAAATGCACCCACCTCATATGTTGGACCTTCTATTTCTACAAAATGATTATGTTTAATTTTTAAAAACTCAAATATTTCGGCTTCATAATTTTTTCCTTTATTTGTGCTTTGCAAGCCTGAAAAGCACAAGTTAAGAAAATGTCCTAATTTACTAACTAGAAACTAGGAGGGAGGCTACAATTTTTTTTTTCAGAATTTCCAAACCTACCTATGCGGAAAGGAAGCTACCTAATATATAGAGGAAGGAAAAAATAAAATTAATTAATTTCTATGTTAATTTCACAAGCGGAATGAAGTTTAGGTATTTCAGCTTTTTTATAGTAAAAACTCAAAATAACCTTTTATAAAGAAAAATAGATATTTTAATATTTTTTAACAAATGTTGCGATGAGAAGATACCCACTAAATAATTGCTAGATAAAACATAAAATACATTTCCCTTCTTCTTTTGAATAAAAATTTAAACAAAACCTATAGACAAAATAAAAGTGCACGATAAACAAATAAGACGGAAAAAGCTTTGATCTGATTCATTTGACAGTGCGAGGAGAGTAAGATGGTGCTGTAAAACGTGCTGCAATGTACACTGTACTATTAACGACTCAGTACCCATTTATCAACAATCAACGTTTTGGGTTATTGACATCAAAGAAAATAACAATTTTATTTTGAGTCTAGAATCCCATAACCAAAATTAAGTCCTTTCTAATTTTTTCGAAAATTCAACTTCTTTGTATGAGTATTAAATTTTGAAATTATTTTCTTCTAAATTACTTTTAAATTATTTTTCGACTAATCTCCATACAATAGAACATCTTTTTTCTGTTTCTAGTATGAGTTCACACTCTCCCCATATGTGTATCTATATATATATCTTGTTCAAATTTTCAATCCTTATTAAAATACTTTCTATTCATCCAATCAATCTCAAATACATTTTTTTAAACATGTAGCGGATGACACTTGAATTCAATATAGTTTTTTCAAATATTAATTAATTTTACATTTAATTAAGGAATAAATGGTACAAACAAAAATAATAGTCCCACACCAAATATAAAAAGGAAAATTGCTCGTTGTATCCTTGTAGTGCAATGGATAGTGCGTTGGACTTTTAATCCGAACGTCATGGATTCGAATCCCACATGAGATGTCCTAATTTCTGGGAATGTGTGATTTCTTTTTACTGTACTACTTCATTGGAATAATTAAAGTTAATTTTATGAATAAATGGTAACAAACCGAAATAATAGTCCAACACTATATATAGAAAAGAAAGTGGAAAATAGCTTTTTATTTTGCCACTTAATATTGCTATTCTGTCATATGTATATACATACTTATATTAATTGTAATTATTTAATAAAAAGTAACTAAAGTAGAATTTTTTTTGTTAAACTATAAATAGGAATTGACTTAACTTTTATCTATATTTCTTGCTGCATAGGTAGATTCCAACTGAAAATAATTTTTTTCTCGAGATCCACCCTAGCCGAAGCTTCATAATATTTAGACAGCCAATCAATTACCACGTACATCTATGTCAACTATAGTTTTGGAAGATCCTGATGTTTTGAGCCAATACTTCCAAACCGTAAAGTTGAAATTCATTTGAGAATTCTGAGTGCTTCCACTTAATCACTTTTTCGATAGTTTTGGTGAAGATACAAACATGGATTTCATTGCAACAATGATGGGTTTAGGCACAATACTTTTATGCTTAATGAAGTGATTTCAGTGGATTTTCCCCTGGTTGCAATAAACAACTACAATTAATAATTACATCGCAATCAACAGGGTAAAAAGAACACATAGGTTCTTCTGTTAAATGACAATGGCTATAAATAGCCGTGATGTAGCGAGGGAGGGTCTGCCATCTCTTGGCGGTAAGTTGCAGACGGGTGCCAAACGTTCGACAAAACAAACAAGATTTTCTGGAAAATCTCAACTTTTATCTTAACTTTAACTAGTCATATTTGGTCATAAATTGGAAACCCAGTCTGAGCCTGAGGTATTATTTATCCCCAAAAGCAGTCCAGTGTTTTGTAAAAGTGGAGTTAGTGTCTATTCGTAATATATTGTAGAATATAGCTTAAGGTAAGTACTGCAATAACAGGTCAACTAGGAAATTCATTTTATGTATGAAAAAATTGCCTTTTTAAGAGTGCGATTTAATTGACCAAAATCGGTCAAAAAATCACATTTAATTTTTTTAGCCTAAATTTTTCTTTATATACGTTTCTATAACCTCACAAAATGTGAAAGCTCTAAACTTAGGAAACACAGAATTATGATAGCTTTTACGTTCTACTCACATCCCCATGGCAAATCAAAACTTTAAACTGACGTATCTCAGAAAGATAAAATAACTAGTTTGTCTTAATTTAAAATGCTAAGGCCTTTTTCTATTGCGTCTAATGCTTTGAAATTGTTTTTTACCTATTGCCAATAGTACATGTAACAAAAGTTGGTATGCATTTTTGAATCAAAGTAATATTTATTTTTTTAAAAATAATTAAACTCAGAACTTATACATTTTTTAAGGAATTTTCAATAAACATTCATAAGAAGAAGTATTGTATCAATACCAATCACGTTAACGCAAAACCCTTACCAATTGTTATTATACATAGTTTGATGTACCTGTTAATCAAATTTCATGCATGTACGTCAATTTTTGTTGGAGGAGTAGCATTTTAAAATCACTTCAAAAATTTCAAGTTTTTTCCTTAAAAAAATTACATGGCTAGCTTTTAATGAAATTTTGAGCACAAAATCTGTTTAAGAAAACTTGGTACCCTACAAATCCCAAACCTATCGTTTTTTTATTTTCATTTAATCTTATTCTTTGCATTATTATCTTTCGATTGATATATCACTTGTGCATGTCGGAAAGTTAGAAGTTGAATAAAACTTCATTTGAAAACAAATTAGGCAATTCAGCCACACCCCTTTTTAGAAAAAAAAAAGCTAAAAAATGCGTTATGATAAAAAAAAATCTATTTTATAAATAGAAATAATAACTATAAAAAAGAATGTGTAGTATTAAAAGCAGAATATTTCCGAGGCAATACAATAATGTAATTTTTCTTCCTTGTGAAATGTGTGCATGTAAAATTTTTAAATTAAGGCATTTTATATTAATAATTTTATATATAATTTCAGTTCTTATTCCTGATATATTTTTCATACAAATGTAATACTTTAATATTACAAGAAGAAAAACAGCTAAAATTTCTGTCGGGACAGAAAAATATTTTTAAAAGTTTTTCTTGAGTTTTCTTGTGCAATTAGTACTCATCCTGGATCCGCCATATCATTCAAGGGTTTCAGATCATATCAGACGGCATTCTCGCGTTTTTTGACTGGTCACATGAAGTGCATAAATTTTGAAAGTGTTAAAAAAGAAGCTTCCCAATTTGCACCACACGTAACATCAGTCCTTTTCTCCTCAGCCTATTCTGCAATGTTTGAGGTTTTCCTGTGAAGATGCTGTTGCTCCCCCTCTGCTGCTCTTAGAATTTGTACAGATTTATGGGCTCATGGATCTGGTCTAGTTTCACTAGACCTGATGGGGGTTAGTCCCAACTCCACCAGCATTTTTAAAGATCATAGGTGTGACGAGGGTACATGCGTACCAAATACACGTGTAGTCGTATTGAGTTACACGTGTACACGTGTTGAGGGTTTCTCGCACAATGATGAGACTCTAAGGATACATCAGTTGTTCAATTAATTACGAACACTTATGACGACTCACATACACACATCAAAAAATTATGTTATAATTTGTACAGATTTTAGAAAACTAATACATTTCCAAAAGTTGTTGACACGTTGTTTAGAGAAGAGCAAAACTGGTCCAAGGAGGAATCCATCTCACATCTACTTTCGCATATACTATGCGTTAGCTCACTGGCAGTACGTATCAATCTCTTTGTTCGAAATACAACCTTGTAAACTCTATGGCACTGGCGCAGGCGCAGTACCTCGAATTAGTGTGTCGTAGTCATCTAGTGTTCTAGAGTATTGTCTAGTGTTCGTTTCAATGGTTTCAATTTAAAAGAGTTGGAAATGAGGCCTACATTTGCATAGGTGCCCATGGCCTCAAGAAATCTTAAGACGTCGCCGGCCGCTTTTATCTAGCGAATTAATAAATTTTTTACAAAAATAACAAAACTGTCACGGGTTTAAAATACATAAATAAGACATTATCTTTTATATGTAAAATTCTTCAGTAAATGTTCCATCGATGACATAGTAACACATTCGTGATTAAGGTTTGAAAATCATTTTCATCTAAAAAAATATATTGACATTTAATTTTGAACCAAGATGAATCTTCTCTTCGACGTTTCAACTCTTGTCTTCGAGACGTTACAAAATGAATTTTGATGCATCTCTAGAGCATGGTTACCAAATCTCTGTGGAAAGCTTCTAAACACATTTTTGACAAGTTTTGATGGATGATAGCCTGTGTAACAGACTTTCTTCTTTTGGGGGTCTCTTTCAGTAACGAGCGGCGGCACTTTGGAAAAAAGAAATCCGATCGCTTAAAATTGTCTCACTTTTCCAGAAAGCAACCGAAAACTAGAGTTGAATTCTTATTTTTTTCTTTAAAAAGAAAACTGTATTTTGAAAGCTTAGAAAGGTACTATTTTTATGTATTTTATCAGTATTTTTTTACATTTCTCATTGCGTAAGACTGGGGAAGAATGTACGTGGAATGCTTATCGAAAATCGATATCTTGTTCTTTTGTTTCTGCTAAATCGAAACCAAAAGCCCGCCGACAGAAAAATATTCAGTGTTTATGGAAAATGGAAATCATAAATGAAGACGTCTCTGGAAATTCACGAATATCTTGGAATGTTGGGTATAAAAATATTTGGGGAATAAATACTGAAAGCCAGTTACAGTATGTACATTTTTACCCCCCCTCCATTTGAAAAAGGGCAATGTTCAAATTATATAAAAATTCTGGGGATTATTGTATTGTGTCATTGCAGATAGTATGCTGTAAAATATTTTTAAATGGTGTTATGAGAAAAAGAGTTATTTTAGCTTAGGATGTTTAAAAAAGAGACGTTTTAAAATGTGAAAAATGTGGCGAAGTTTAAATTTCCTATTCTATTGATAATAAAATATAATTATGTATGAGCACAACACAATCGATGGTTTTTGAAAAAGCACACTAAAAACAGATCGTTTAAAAATCTTATTTATGTTTTCTTTTTTCATTAGATATAGACAAGCGCGAAAAAATTGACTTATTTATCTCGCTCTATCGAAGAAATATAAGTTTTGTACCGAAAAATTGATGACTCAGATGAAAAGCGTTAAAAACTTCCCTTTAAAGCAGCGTTTCTCAAACAGTGGGGGCGCGCTCACCTAAGAGGGCGGGAAAACAACTCAACAAGGGGGGCGAGCATATTGAAAAGTCAAAAACAAAAGATTAATTTAAAAAAAAATTATTAGCTTACTGAAAATAAACGAACAAAATACATTCAGACATAATAAAAATAAAAAATACACAGTTACTCTGATTTAATAATCTTATCAATGTATCAGTACTGCACAATGTATTTGATAAATAATTTTCCAATATTAAGCAGTAAATAAAAAAAAATCAATACCAGTATACAAAATTTAACATTTATCTTGATAATTTGTACGTTACAAAATAAATACCTTAACCGCGGATTAAAAGTTGCCAATGCCACCGTTTTCTAAGTAAGCGAGGAGTACGTAGTGTACTGAGAGGGAGGGGGAGAGAAGAGGATTAAATAAGTAAATACTCTGAAATAAGTAAATCCTTCGCAAACACGGCCAAGGCCATTTTGTTGCATTCCAAAGCCTTCGGAATAATTTTGTGGATAGTAGAACACTGAAAAGTTCGTACTTTGAAAAAACTTCTATACAAGTCTAAGGCAATTCACGTACTGGCTGAGTGAGACATTTATATAATCCGGTTTCACTTAAAAGGGGAAAGTCGTGTGTGTGTGTGGTTGTAGTTTTAGCGTCAAAATACACTGGTGTACAAAAATTAAGGACGAAGTCGAAAAATTAGCATATCAGCTGAACGAAGAGGCAGAGCGGACAGAAAGACCAATCAGGAGATTAAGTAAGGTGATGTACGGTAGCACATGCGCAGATATGCAGGTAGACGTAATGGGGGAGTGTCTGAGTAGTATAAAGCATGTTGTCGGTGTAAGATCAGTATTTCTGGCAAAGAGATTGCACGCCGTGTAGCAGTTAAAATCACACCGAGTTGCTGCCTCAGCGAGAAATGGCGAATAATCAATCTGTTAGACGACATCTGGATGCTTTTACCCGAGGTCGAATCATTGGGAAGTTGGAGGAAGGCCGCAGTGTGACAAGTGTAGCTGCAGAGTTCGGAATTGCTCACAGCATCGTTTCACGACTTTGGAGACAATTTCAAACTACAGTTCAGTAGTGGTCGTCCACGAGGAACCACACCCGCAGATGACCGGTACATTGTTTTACAGACCAGAAGAAACAGGCAGCAGACAGCGGGAGAAATCGCTAGACACAGGCGACTGGACGACCGATATCGCGTTTAACCGTGGCCAGAAGACTGCACGGTGGTGGTCTGTTTGCACGACGCCCTGTACGGTGTGTACCTTTAACGCCTGCCCATCGGAGAAGGCGTTCTCTGTGGTGCCGGGAACACCGGAATTGGAGAGACAATGAATGGGGACGAGTATTCTTTACAGATGAGAGCAGATTCAGTTTGAGTAGCGATTCTCATCGCATACTCATCTGGAGAGAGCGGGGAAGCCGCAATCATCCCTCGAACATCATTGCAAGGGACAGGTATGGAGGTCGCGGTGTTCTCGTTTGGGGAGGCATCATGCTTGGTAGTCGTACAGACCTTCACATCTTCGACGCAGGTTCAGTCAACGGGACCCGTTATTGTAACGAGATTCTTCTTCCATATGTGCGTCTTTTTAGAGGCGCTATGGGTCTGCAGGTTCTTTTCATGGATGACAATGCACCCTGTCATCGCCCAGTAGCTGCCGAACAGCTCATAGAGAGTGATGATTTTGAACGTATGGATTGGCCGGCACGATCTCCGGATCTTAATCCCATCGAGCATGTATGGGATTTTCTAGGCAGACGCTTGGCAGCTCGTACTTTACCATCAGTATCGATTCGGGAGCTTCGATTGGCGCTGCAAGACGAATGGGCAGCAATGCCTCAACAACTCATTGACACCCTCATTCTCAGCATGGGCAGACGCTGTGAAACCTGCCTAGCAGTCAGGGGAGATCATATCCCCTACTAAAGACCGGATGTTTCTTGCTGGACACCCATGACAGGGATGTTTCGGCCTTCAGTCGCATTGCGCTCCATGCTACTTTTTCAATCAAGCTTCTTTTTATCCCTCTGATTTCTCTTTTAGTAAGTGTTGCTTACATTACACATGTCCTTACGCATTGGGGATCTTACGGTATTAAATGTGTTGATTTGGAAAGCTTTTGTACAAAGTTATATTGAAAAAGCCGTCTCGTCCTTAATTTTTGCACACCAGTGTATATTATTATTGACTTCAATACATTGTTATTGTATGGGAGGGAATGAAAATTATGATTGAATATTGAGTCGCAAACTTGAAAGTTCGAGAAGCACTGCTTTAAAGTTTTAAATACAAAACTTTTTCATCTGTAAGTTTTTTTTATATTAACGATGGTATCTGGCTATCAAAATTTAAAAGTAGCCTGTATATAAATTTTCGGAATCCTATTTTTCGGATAACATAATAAATAGAATGTCAGATACCATACCATATTAGGTTTAAACTTTTAATTTGACATGTTCTTTGATTTCATGGAGAAAGAAGAAAGTGAATTTAAATGAAGTACGACAAACTCTAATATAATGGTAAAAAAAATACTAATTTTTTTCTTTTAATATTTTTCACGCGTGTTCTTCATTACTTATGAGAAAACGCATTATTAAAAATGTCTCGCAGGTACATTCTTCAAATACTTTATTAATATTTAAAATAGATGACCCACAGATCAATATTATTTTTTATCAATAATGAAATAAATATTATTTTCACAGCTATCAAACGTGCTGAAAAATGTGTGTGTTTCAAATATCCTCAATGACATTCAAATATAAAATGACAAAAAAAAGAATCACTAATCTTGTTTTGTTTGTTAATATCAAGTACAGTAATTAAGATAAATAGGATACTATTAATCATTTTCGTTTTTCGCATTTGAGTTGAAAAAATTAGTATGCCTAGATGCGAATTAAATTATATTGTTAAGGTGGATATATTAATTAATTTGACTAATTTAACGAACATCGATAATTGATTTCTAAAAGAAGGTATTTTTCATTATGAATGACCTTTTTTCTCGCAATTGATTTCTCATGATGATATAAACTTATAATTCAACTTTTATAGAAAAATCTTTCAAAGTCATATATTGGCGTTTGCGTAATAGGTTCTTTCATTCAAAATGAATGTGGATATATTTTTTTGCTTTACAGTTTCAAAGCTGTTTAAACAAATCGCCAGCAAATCATTTTCCAGTTTTAAAAATATGTAAAATAGTAACGTATTAAAAATATGAATTATTTTATACTGTTACAGAAAACACACAGAAATATATATGAGTGATTGAATCTTTTCGTTTTCTATAGCTTGGATTCCTAAATGCAAATTCTTGTGCAATTTTCTCAAATGATTTAGGAAATAATCGAGAATCTGAATGTTGAACTGACTGTTTGTTTAATAATGTCACGTTTAAAAAAATAACACGAGAGCTAAATCGTACGAAATATCTCTATGTTGACAATGTACTCGCAATTTTAAAACTCGGTCAAGTGACGAAACTGACATCTGAGTTTATGCCCTTCTCTCCAAATGTTCACACCAGGACACCAGATATAAGCTTCGATAGATTTAACATGCATCAGTCCTTCACGGTAGGTATGTAATGGCACAGGACTCGACAGGAATAATGATGTTGACGAGATTGCGATCATGACCATTCGGCAACCACGGCTTGTTTGATGTTAAAATCTCCATTAAGGGTTCTTTTTCTAATTCACAATTGATTCCACCGTGTTCGGAAAAGGCAAAATATTTTTACGATAAGTTTATTACGAGGGATGTTAACTAAATAGTGGCAACTTACCTAGCATCTCACAAGATGCTCAAATAGGATATAGAAGCGATGAGGTGGCGCTGTTTTCGATGCGTAGAGTTGTAAGGATCTGGCCTCTGCGCCTAGAGATATAGGAAAAAGGGAAGGAAGACCAGCCATGTTCAAAATCACTTAGTTTATTTGCAACACTAACCACAATACAAGTTCGATCAACCGAAATTAAGATATGCACATAATTGAAGCAATTAACGAGGTACGCAAAGTATGAGAAGACTTTAATTGCCTGTAACATTTACTTCAATTCAAGCATTCAGCCTTCTTTTTTAGCTATATAATCTATATTAAATCTCAAGTAACAAATCGTCACCTTAATTATTACAATTATCAGCTTCTAAATATCTGTGTTACACTTTGAATTTGTGATCAATTACTGCTCCACTAGCAGTTTACCCTATATATTCCTTTCTAACTTGAAGGTCTAGACTTGATATACTAGTCTTATATATATATAATTTGCAAGTTCACATTCTTTTTGCACAGAAAGCGTTCTAAAAATAGTTTCTAAGAATCAAAAATGCCTCAAGAGGCTTGCTAATGAGAAGATCGTGGATAGAGTCGTCACAGAGTGCAAAAAACATTCGATTTAGTTAGAAGGATAGTTGTTGGGGGACGTTAAAGAGAAGAGTTTCATTTCCATTGCTCTAAAGCATGTTTTCAAAAGTTGATCAGTTTAAAATCCCGGTTGGTCAGGGCTTAAAATCGAGATTTCTGTGGCAAAACCCCAACAGAATGTTATCGAGGATTACTGGAATACTGTGGCGAAAATGCATTACCGTATCTGACGGGGGCACGATGGGTTTGAATGTTACGCTCGGGTCGGAAAGTGAATACGGATTTGTAACACACAGATCAGCCCTCCATTCCTCAACATCAAATTAACATTCTGAGCGTTCTCCTTTTCACAGACCGTCAATAGATGGATACATGCTTATTGCAAAACAATATCCCTTCCGTGTTGCAAAGCAACACTCGTTGTCATGTCGCAAACAGTCATTCTCCTATTGCGACAGTGGCAGGGGGAAATCATGGAACACCCTCCTTATTCACCTGACATGGGTCCTAGTAACTTCAATCTGATTCCGAATTTGAATGAACCTCTCCGTGGCCGCCTATTTTATAAATTTTCCTCTATACACCGCGCATTGGGGCGCTTCGTTGCTAACATAAATAATCATCTTGCCAATAGTTTCCAATAGCTTCCAAACATTTTGCAAAAGGTTATAAAATTTGTTGGTATTTACATAGAAGCAATTTAATGCAATAGTACTTGTAAGTTAAAATAAAAATTGATTTATACCTATGTTGTCATAACTTAATTTACAGCCCGTAATAACATGGAAATTATTATTAATTAACAACATTAATATAATCATTAATGAACAACATTAATATAAATATTAATGAGCGACATTAATATAAATATTACTGAGCAACATTAACATAAATATTAATTAGCAAACTTAATATAAAATGATTAACATAACAAAATTCTAAGCTAAAAATAATGAAAGGAACTTCACTAAAAGATTTTAACTGAATTTCTTTTAAAAAATGTTTTACAGATTAGCTATTAGCTTGAAATAATGTTGAATATGATCAGCCATCGTTTTGGAATGATCGAATTTCGATTAAATTTGATATTATATAAGTTATTAAAAGTATTACTTTTTTAATTTTTCCAGAAAATAGTTATGGTAGATAGAAAATTCTTACTAGTTAATTAACTACATAAAATTAATTAAAATGAATTTATTTTAAATTACCAAGATACTATACTTTTGTTCTAGACGAGAATTCCGGAAGCAGTCAAGTGTTCCATTTTTTCACTCATCTATTAGTATGTTTATGTGTGTGGGAAATCTAATTGCTCGATTATATATAAGATTTTTCTCAGAATTGTCAAAAATTTGACTTAAACAGATAATAATCTTCATTCACCTATGGAATAAAGTAATGGGAATTTAAAACACATATTTTTATTGTGCTTTTTGTACCTTTAAATTGTATAAATATTTTACATTTACTACGAGATAATTTAATCATTTTATCGTAAAATTCAATTAACATTATTAATGTAATGAATCAAGTAATGAATTAGGAAAAGGTAATAAATGTTAAGTAACATAATATAAATACATTCAAGAAAATCATTTAGAAAAATATTTTTTGATTGTCTTGAATACTATTTTTATTAAATTCTTCCATTATTCTAATTTTTAATAATACTTTTTCCATACATTATTTGATGGAACAAGGACCAGTTTTATCAATTGTTATATATGAAATAAAAACCAGAATGGGGGCAAAAAGTAAATTTTTAACACGAAAAATAAAAAATGTCAACAACTCTTGCCACATACAACTCCAACTGAATATTCCATCTCCTTATCTATTGCCATCGAAAGTTCCAGAACTTTCCATAATTAAAATTACAGTTAATTTTTATAAATAAAAGCACGCGTGAGCGCTCGCGAGCATTAATATAAAGCATTAATAAAATCATTAATATAAAGCACGAGAGAAATAAAGAATTACCATTTGTTACATCCTCCCCCTCTGGTTTCGATGGCGTCCCGACGAGGAACCAGGTGTCTGTGGGACCTTTGGTGGACGGCCACGTTTACGAAGAGGAATAAGGGTTTTACTTTGTCATTATTACAAGGAGTTAAAGCAGAGGTGTGGTAAACACCAAGAGGTTCCCCCGGATTACCAAGACTAGCAATCTCGTAAGATGATGGTGATCTTTGTGTTAAAATCACGTAGGGACCGTCTCTGCGTGGCATTAGTTTTGCACTTCTTCCTTGCGCAGCGTTGCTCAGCGGATGTGATTCTACAAAGACATGTTCTCCAGGTTGATATGTTGGAGCAGCTTTTCTCTTTTTATCAGCGTAAAACTTCCTACTTTCCTGTTGCTCTTCAACCACCTCTCTAATCTGAGTGGAAAACGTAGCGAGATAGCGTTCTTGAGATAGGGAGTTATCTCTGGCACAAAATTATCATTCTGGATGACGACTCGGATATCATTAACAACTTCACTTGGAGTGCGTAACTCTCTACCAAAATTCACAAAGGCTGCCGTCTGTCCTGTCGTTTCGCATTTGGCTGTGTTGAGAGCAAAGCGGATGAAGGGTAGCTTCTCTCACCAACAGTCATGCTTGTCTTGGACGAGAATTTCCAGCCGTGGTTTCAGATCCCTATTCTTTCGTTCAACTGGGTTAGCTTGTGGATGATATACATGGATCAGGGATTGATGGATGTTTAATAGGTAGCATATTTGTTGCATCACTGCTGACAAAAACTGGGTTCCATTGTCACTGATAAGGCGGCGAGGAATGCCGTACATTTGTAGAACCTCTTCAATCAAGGTAATAGCCCATTGTTTAGCTGTGGCATTGGGTAGGGCAAACAGTTCGACCTACTTGGTGGTACAATCCTCAATGATGAGGATCCATCTTTTACCATCTTTACTCTCAGGTAGGGGCCCGAAGAGATCAATGGCCAAGGTTTCAAAACATTGGGCTGGCACAGGTGTCTGTAATAGCCCGGAAGGCTTCTGATTTGAGAGAGAAGCTTTGTATTTGATGCAGTCAGGACAGTTCTTTACAGGAGACATTCTGTATGGGGGTACAGAGATATGATGACTATTTCCCGTGTTAATGTGATTCTCCAAGATATTTGTTGCTTCTCCCCCTGGTTCGAAGACATTTTGAAAGGAATCCAACAGGAGGTTAAGTTTCTCCTTCTGGGGAAAAAAAGAGGTTAAACTTTCACCTTCCCCTTCTCTTAATTGGCAGGTGTTGCTGGACATCTTCTCAACTATGGACGGGGTGTCCAATTCTTCACCAAATGGATACTTGTGGGTAGGATTGTCCCAAAAGTACCAACAAGTATTCTTTACATCTAGAACCAAACCAGCAGAACTAAGGAAATCTGTTTCTAGAAGTGTTCTATTTCCCTTTGCCTTTGGGAGAATTAAGAATTTGGTCAAGACTGATCTTCCCTCAATTTCTACCATTACTTCGGTTGTGAGGGCCTCACCTGTGGTCTGTTGACCAACAGCTAAGCTCATTGCTAATGTGGTTTCCTGGAAAAGGAGTCCCTTATATCCTTAAATATCTGGAACATCCTTTCCCCAGCAATTGAATGTGAAGATCCTGTGTCTGCACATACACGTCCCATTATTCCACAGAAAGTTATGTCGATTAGGGTCAATCGAGGGCTTCTGGTCTGAGCTGTGTAAGCATTGATGTGATTGGTTGCTACGTCTGTTCTTTGTGAGGCGTTGAGGATGCAGGTGGGGCACCTAGATTTTATCACTCCTTGTTTCCCACAGTAATAGCATCTGAGAGGGGATCTCTCATTTGGAACCTGATGGGAATATTCTCTTTTGGGAGGGCGTTCAGGTTTCCTGAATGATACCTGTCTTCCATCATTTACGATTTCACTTGCCTTCACGCATCTCCTAGGTCTACTGGGTAGGGAACGTCGGATGTTGTCAAAAGCTTTCAGCTTATCTGCTAACATTTCTGGGGAGATAAGTTCTTCCCAGATATCCAGGTAATGTTCCTTACACTCTGGAGAGCATCTCTTTTTCATTTGATCGGCAGTCATCAAATTCTTCAATCCGTCAAATGAATCGATTTTAAGCTCTTTGAGCCAGCCTTCAAAATATGCTCGGATTTCAAAATAATAATCCTTCCACGTCCCATTTGGGTATTTTTTGTGACGTGAAAACAGCTCCCGGAATTTTCTGCGGTTAATTTGAACCGTTGCAGAAGCATTCCTCGAATGTGGGAGTAATCCCTGCATTTCTCCTCAGGCTCACGGGCAATGAGAAAGGTTACATCACTAGGTAGGGCACCAATGAGATATAGGGTACCCACAGATCTTCACCAAGATACAATAGCTTTATTTGCCGTTCGAATAAGGTGAGGAACAGGTCCATGTTATCAACTTCAAGATTGAATGTTGGTAGCAACTTTTTAAATTCAATTTTTGTTTGGGGTAGGGTTTGTGGACCTACGACTCTTTGAGTCTCTTTTTACAGTCGTATTTTATGCAGCTCAAATTCACGCAGTGTTTGCTCTTTTTGTTTTTTTTTCTCGTCTATCCTATTTGATACGATTCCCTCAAAAATACATTTCACAAATTCAGGGTCTTCCTTATAAGCATCATTTGTTAAAATTTTTGTCCTTAAATCAATTATTTTTAGCTCTTCCTCATTCGACTTACATTCACCTAACTCAATTGCAAGCTTAATGAGATCAGCTTTTTTCCCTTTTTCCAGAAATGACATGACTGAGAAATTTAAGAGTTGCAAATAAATAAAATAAATAACTAAGGTCCAGGCCTTATTGTCCACCAAAGCTCTTACAGATATGGGAATACACTTTAAAATATGGCTAGCTTTAAAATCTTATAAATTATTATGCACTTCAAAATACAATTAAAATAGGTAAATAAATTAATAACATATTCAAAATACCAACAAGGAACATTAATTCAAATAATAAAATAATATAAAGAAAATTTAGGAATCATCAGTTGTAATGATACAAAATTCAATGCAATGAAAATACTAAACAAAACTAAAATAATCAGGCATGTAATGCTACCTAAATTCAACAGGAAATCAGTAAAATATCAAACAAAATAGTAATTATTAATGTGCAATTCACAAAATATTAATCAGGAAACGTTATCTCACAAGAAATAAATTAATATACATTAAAATTAAGAATTATCCATTGCATAAGAATACTAAAAAATCAATGGAATAAAATAATAAAATTATCCCTAGCACTAACACACTGTAGCAGGATTGCTATCACTTGTATATGAAAAATGCACAAAACACTATTGCAAAAACTTTTAACAGGAAATAGCTGTTCTTTTTTCTTTTCTTCAGACAATTGAAGTCAGGATGATTCACTTTCTCACTTGATTTCCAGGGATTTTCTCTTGCTTTAGAAGGATTGCGGCGCAATACCAGTAATTTTCTTTCCGGGACAGTAAGGTTTACAGAGCCGGTTAAATTTTCATTTTTCTGCGGCGTTTCGTCACAGCGTCTAGGGGATCGTAGTTCTTTGGCCACGGGTGTGGGCGCCAGTTTTAACACGGAAATAAAAAATGTCAACAACTCTTGCCACATGCAACTCAAGATTTTATTCCACAAACTGAATATTTCATCTCCTTATCTATTGCCATCGAAAGTTCCAGAACTTTCCATAATTAAAATTACAGTTAATTTTTATAAATAAAAGTACGCGCGAGCATTAATATAAAGCATTAATATAAAGCGCGAGAGAAATAAAGAATTACCATTTGTTACAAATTCGAAAATATTTTAAACATATACTAGAACTTGTAAGCTATATATATATATAAATGTAAGGATAACTTCGAAACATGTCATATATACATACATATATATATATATATATATATATATATATAGCAACACTATGTGAAAAAAAACAAAATAGAACAATGACACACCAGTTTAATTAAACTGTATACGGATTTTATTATTTAATAATCACACAATCGATTTTAACATTCAACAAAACCGAAGTATAATTTAGGAATAAAATGTTTTTTAATGTAAGGTTATGATTTTGAAAAAATGGTCTACGGTACCCTAGTTTTTAAATAATCATTAGAAGCTCTTTTCTCAAGGGTTAGACAAAAAAGTAAACATACAGTTATGTTCATGTTTATAAGAAACTGATTACTCAGAATTTCCATGTTCCTGAATTACAGACGTTCCTAGTAAGTTCGGTAAAGTGTCAAATAGATTCTGGAAATGACTTTACACACTCTACTGTATGAGGACTTCAAGAACCAGTTAAATCTAACTCATGCAATTTCCTGTTGTGTCGTAAAGCGGAATTTGGTGGAATCAGCTCTAGAATCTCTCTCTCCGCAACACGATTCGTGGACTGCAAACTTGGTGACTCGAGATGTTAACAATGAGGCCTCTGCAGTACAATGAATATGTAACGGAATCTTACACAGCTGAGACTTCTCGCAATACTTTACATAGAATACCAACGGTTCTCTAGCCTTTATAAACACCATTTTATAAGCTTCATTTGTATTTAACGAAATCTTAGAACTCGATTTTCACTCACTTTAAACACCACTTTTTAAGATTTTGATTACAGACCCAGAATGGATTTTGCTTAATATGTTCCGAATATGTTCGGAACCATGATATTTAAAAAAACGTATAAATGGATAGTATTTATGGTATTAAGCGTCACTTAGATTAGAAAACGTATGTAAAATTGTTTTAGGAATATTATTTGCAATGAAAAATTATTTAAGCACAACATTTGGACAAAAAATAAATGAACATAGAATGACGAATTTTCAAAACATTCTCCTTTTATGAAAAATGCTTCTATTATAATAATATTTTGCCTGTATATACCTTAGACCGTATATATATTATATAACCATAAACAGAATCATATAATTTTTGATTGTAAATGTTCAATAGTGTTTATAATAATTCTTTTACATTTTTCTACAACACATTCTTTAAAAAAATGCTTCGTAACAAAGCCATTGCATGGCACAGAAGACGACCCCGTGTGGAAAGATGGTGACGCCAACACCATTTCCAAAATCAGCTGTGACAATGGCAGTGACGAATCATTTTTGAAATATGATACTGAAGGTTAGAGTAATTATAGGTTCATATATGTATTTGAAAGTTTTTAATACTGGGCACATAAACTAATACTAAACTTCTTATTAATTCTCATTAATTTTTTTCAAAATTTCTGAAGTATCGAATGTCGATAAGTCTTTTACACACCTTTATTATTTTTCTCAAAAATGTGTAGAGAATTGGGAGTACGGCTTAGAAACGATGAACACATTTTTTCACAAAAACATGTCGAGAATTTGGGGTGCGGCTTAGAATCGATGGCGGCTTAGATACGAGTAAATACGGTATTATGAATTATTTTACAGATTATCACTTTTGATTTTATTATCCACCATTGTGTACATGTAATTCGTAATAGAGATAAAATTTATTGAGAATTCTGAGTTTATTTCCTACAATAATGAGTTTTTGATGTACAATATACACTGCTGGCCACCGTAAATGCAACACCAAGAAAGACAAGAGATAGCACAATAAAATTTATTTTCTAGATTACATGTTGACCAAGTATTAAATGATTAATTTTATAGACTTCTGTGAAGTGTGGTTCCTGCCAGAGTTAGTAGCCAGAGCAGCCGCAATTGTTGATCGCCGTTGCCACACGCCTCGACATTGATTCAAAGAAACTTTGGATGTGTTCCTTGGGTACAGCAGACCAAGCAGCTTCCACACGTTTCCAAAATTGATCTGGTGTCGTAGCTGGGGGTGTAATCTGGGTCAATCGTAGAGCAACTATGGGCCACATGGTTTCTATCGGCGAAAGATCCGGAAAGCGAGCCGGCCAGGGAAGCAATTCAATCTGGTGATTGACGAAGAACCTTTGGACAATACGTGCCACGGGTGTTCGCGCATTATCTTCTTGAAATATGGCTGTGGCCAAGCCCGGAAGGTAAGGAAGGACAACTGGCTCCAACACCTCGGAGATGTAGTACTGGCTGTTTAAAGTACGGACAATGCGTACTAGAGGAGTGCGAGAGTGATATCCAATTCCGCCACATACCATAATACCCGGTGCAGGACCAATGTGGCGGTGCATAACGCACCTATTCAGCATCCTCTCTCCACGATGTCTCCAGACTCGAATCCAACCAACGTTGTGCTGCAGACAAATGCGTGACTCGTAAGTAAAGACAACTTCATTCCCTTCTGCCGCCCACATCCTTCTTTCATCGTACCATTGGCGGTGAAGACATCTGTGGTTCTGCGTCAAGGGTAGACCAAACAATGGACGTCTTGCGGACAGACCACTCTGCTATAAACGGTGTCGAATGGTACGCGCAGACAATGAATGATGCGTTACAGATTCAATGTGCTGTGCTACGGTTTGTGATGTGACTGAGCGATCCATCACTGCCATGGGCACAATTTGCTTGTCCTCACGTGAAGTCGTGCCCTGAGGTGGAGGCGATCGACCGCGTCGGTTCGTCGTACCCTCCTGCATCCAACGGTCACATACCCGCCTTACAGTTGCTTGGTTTCGTCCTACACGACTGCCGATTTCCCTGAAAGATAATCCACAATCTCTGTAGGCCACTATCCTTCCTATGTCGAACTCGGATACTTGATCAAAAGCTGATCGCTGTTTTTTACGACACATGACTGATCGTTTTTTGAATAAACCACAAGAAAAAGACAATTGCCGAACTTGAAATCGTTGAAATCTCCAAGCCTTAAATAGCGCTTTGAGGTGGCGCCACAAGTGCGCGTGATGTGTGTCTGTGCTGAAATTCTAAGCATTTGTGTGCATATCTCACTCCGATAATATATGCTGTAAATTTCATGTTATTTGCATGCTTCCTTCAGGGTGTTGCATTTATGGTGGCCAGCAGTGTACGTTTACAATTTTACAACAATGTTGAAGAGTCTTTTTAACGCATTTTTTCAATAAATACAAATGATAAAAAAAACAGCAGAAGTCCAATTTTCCATCAAATAAGCGGTAAGTAACAATAAGAAAAGCTACAAAAGTAAGTTTGCTACCATTGAGCAAAAACAGAGAAGTAATAAAAATGGATCAACCTGGCAAACATTCTCTTAAAAATGGTGTTCGATCCCAAGATTTTCTTGTATAAACTTGTCATGTTACGGAACATAAAAGGTATCTATTCCAATAAAAACTGAAAATAATTCGAACAATATTGGAAAAGAATTTAAAGATTTATTCCTTTGCAGTTGTTTTATCGAATATACCACCCAAAAAATGTTTTTACAAATTCGAGCTTTTGAACTTCATGCTCTTTTCTTCGAATATACAGGTAATAAATTTATATGAGATAGAGTTTATTTTATTTAAAAACTATTATCTGCCTTTTTATTTCAGAAATTTATACAGGTATAAGAAGAATTATAACATTTTTGAGAAACACAATAAATATAACGGGGATACACAGTATAGCGTACATTAATAAACATTCTTTTTTTCAGTGCTTTGTATAAGTCAATCAGAATGTTTAAATATGATTTAATTATGATATAAGGCTTATAATTTTTCGGAACAATTTTCTTCCAATAATAGTGCACTACTACTACCGTTTACAAATGAAGAGTTTTTAGAATTTTGCTTCGTTGATGTATAAAAGGATCATAATAGTTTTAAAAACCGTTTCCACCCAGATGAAGAACCATAGCCACGCCTCCCGGATTCCATCGCCCAACCAATCGCCATCATGCCACTCAGCAGAATGTTAAACTCCACTTTTGCCATGCCCAACATCATAGACTCTCACGATATGGGATTGAGGACTGTTTTACAGTCCAGACGCCCAAAAGTAAACGCCTATTCAACGCCTATTTTAAAAACCGTTCTTTTTAATACAATCAACATTACTCATACTTTCAATGTTTCGGGATTTTTTTGTTGTTATGCTTTTAAGAATTCATCTTAAATTTCAAAATTTCATAGATATCAGTGGAAAGTGTTGGTTGAGATATAAGATAAGTCTTTTAGTTTTTGAAAATATGCCTTTGTTACTGAGATACAAAACTTTTTATTATAACTCCATAATAAAATATGTTTGAGGATACTGTCAACATCTCTCCACAACTTTTGTGGAATGCATTTCATGTACATATGGTTTTCAGTCAGTAAATTAATATCTGATTCTAACTCCTAAAATTTTTGTTAAGACCGATGATACTTCTTCAGTTAACTCCCAAGTGTTCCAGGGGATGAAAATCTGACATTAAATTATCATTTATTCAAAAACTATGAAAATTAAAGAGTTCATTTTATTCAATTGACTTATTACAAAACTTTCTCCTTAAGGTATCCGACTACGTTTGGAACCATGATTTTGCAAAAGCGAGTAAATGGATAATATTTATGTTATTTAGTGTCATTTAGATTAGAATACATGCATAAAATTGTTTTAAGAACATTATTACAAAAACAAATTATTTAAAGTACAATATTTTGACAAAAAATGAGCATAGAAGGACCCATTTTCAAAATATTCTCCTTTTGTGAAAAATACTTCTATTATAATAATATTTTGCATGTATATAGCTCAGACCTCTGTACAGAGGCTCAACTAAAATTTTTGAAATATATAACTTAGAAGTGGGTTTATATATCCATGTTTTACGACAACAGAGAGGAGAAATTTTAAGAACAAAACGCCGATAATTATTTCAATGGGTTGTAATTCGGAAAATAATGTGAATTTTTCAAAAAAAAAATAGTTCGGACTCTCTGAAAAAGTGTTTACTTTATATAAGCAAAATATTATTATTTTAGAAGCATTTTTTATAAAAGGAGAACATTTTGAAGAAAGGTTATTCTATATTAGTTTTTTGCCTAAATATAGTATTTAAATACTTTTTTTTTTGTCAAAATGTCCTTAAAACAATTTTATGCATGTATTCTAATCTGAGTAACACTAAATATCATAAAAATTATCCATTTATGCTTTTTTTTAAAATCAAGGTTCAGAACGTAGCCGGATACCTTAAAAGATTTAGCAAATATAAACATTTATTTGTTTGAAAAAGAAACCAACCAAGTTTAAGTGAGAAAAATAAGATGCAAGTTACATTTAGACTTATATTCAAATCTAATTCAAACTTTACTATAACTCTGTGCATTGTTGCAATACAAAATGAAGTATAGCATTCTAATTGCAGCATAAACTCATCTGATATTTCGTCTCTCAACGAATGCCTATTTAAGCTCATTTCGGGCCCTGAGCGCAAAAGATCTAAAAGACCACTTTGCACTGGTGGATCAAAATTTATAACCAGAAAATCTGGTTAAGTCCAGATTGTGCGGGCTCCCGAACTTTCTGCGCCCGCTTCAAGCGCCCAATGGATAAACCCTCATATCTCTCGAATACTTTTAAAGGAATTTGTGCTGTAGAAAACTAGAGGATTCAATGTCGCCCAACCGATATAGTGGTTATCGACGTTGACTGGGTTCGAATCCCGAAGAATACATGGATGTTTGTAAATGTATAGTGCCTTTGCGGCATGGGGGTACTCTAAATAGCCGTCGAGCAGCAAGTCCTCTCGAGATGTTGGTGGAAGGGGAAGGGAGGTGGGAGTCTCATGGCCACCCCAAGGTTTTCACCCTCTAAATCGGGGTGGAACCGAGCAAAATCCTATTCTCACCTGCATGATGCTCAAAGCTAAGACTAACGACAGGCGTAAAAATTCTTGCTCTTAGTGGCGATGAATTTCACGGGCCTCGATCTGACTTCGTCAGGCAGGTGGCATTAGTCACAACAACAGAGGATTCAATCAATATCAATTCGAAAACAATTTTTAAAAATTAACTTCAGAAATTACATGGAATAACTGTTTGGGGGGAAGAGGGAAGAAGAAAGAGTTGGGAGGGAACAGATTAAAATTATAAAGAATTTTTTAATAAAAATGAGAGAAAACCTCACAATTTCTTAAAATGAATCAACAAAATAAATATATTTATTGAATTTGAAAAAAAAAATCACAAACGTATTCCTTTTCTGACAATACCATTTCACTTGTTTAGAAGCGAAAATATCCCTTTATATTTTCAAAATAATAAATATCATATGAGAAACGTCATATTTTCTTTCATGAAACTTGTTAATGAGATGCATGAGCTCGAAATTCAAGAACGCAAACTACTTTCTTCTCGAAAAATTCATCGTTATAGAAAAATCTCTGAAGCATCTCAAGTGGAAATATATTCTAATTCGCCATCTAACTGTTGCATCCGAGAGGATACAATACTACTTAATGTATTGCACTTTATTCAGTTGAATGACCTGCTAAAAATGCAGAGCAGAAAAAATATTCAAGCATTCAGTCAGAAAATCGTATCGCGGGAAACAATACATCTGTTTCTTCTCATCGCCATCTAATTTTACTCTTATGGTTCCAATGTAAGTATAAAACTCTCTGTATTAAGTTTCAAGACTACACCCTCTCCACAGATCTTAAATTACTTTCTTTAGTCACTCAGGTTTAAATAAGAATTCGAAAGTAATTTTTTGGCTGTTGAGATCCTATTTCAGAGAGGCTTGGCTTGATTATATGATTTTTATGACTTCATTAAAAGCGACTTAAATAATTATTTCACTATACAGAATGTGAGAAATAAAGATGCTAATGCTTATTTACACGAAAAGCTTTTAACAATTATTTTCATTACATCGAATCAACTGAGTTTTAAAACAAATAAACCTCTGTTGATTTTATTTTCGAATGAAAACAATGTTCTAATTTGCTATTTAAAATAATCAAAATTGTTATCCATTTTGAAAAAAAAATATCATCAGTTAGTTATTCATTTAGGGAGAAAAGTAGCAATATGAAAACATTAAAGTCATTGAGAGAAATTCTAAACAATTCAAGAAATGTAAATCTCTTATCAAGTCGAATTTGAAACATTCAGATATTGAAAATTTTAAATGCCTGAACATGCATCAATCTAGAGAAAAACTTTTGTATTTATTCCAAGATTGAGTTTATTTCCTTTTGCAGCTGCCTTTCGTAATGTAATTCATTATTTTTAGAACGATTTATTAGTCACACGTGTGTTTTAATGAATATGACAATAAGCTTTTGCATTGCGTGCAGATTTTTTATACATATCACGGAGTTATTGTTTTAAAAAATGTGTGCGTGTATCAGTGTGAACACGCGGTAGAAGTTAACCCAGTGCTTCTCAAACTGTGGGGTGCGCCCCCCTGGGGGGCGCGGTATTCCTGCGAGGGGGGCGCGAGCATATCGAAAATAAAAGGTTTAAAAAATAATTTTTTGGAATGAAGAAAAACAAAATGCTTCCTGACTTAATAAAAAATGCACGTTTACACTGATATAATTTATATATATCATCTGGTGAGCATCAAAAATAAAACATTCGACTTCAAACGTTCATTAGCCATCTTTCATCCTATAACCAAATAAAAAAATACATTTTGTTTGCTTTACTGTAATCACGATGAGAGATTTTTTTATTATGTTTCTTTTAACCCCTAAAATGCTACTTTTGACTATCATGTATTTGACCTTCAAACTTACTGGTATGTTTCACTCCATCTGGGAAAGTTGTAAATAATATTTTTCTGTTGCTTTTTTCCATGTGAATGAGTTATATGATATATGGATAAGCATATTGAGTACTTTGCAGGATTATTTGGCCAACATACAATGCATAACGGAAAACTTTTTACACAATTCTTTTTTAGAACTAATATCCATATGTTTTACTGAATATACTTTTAACACGGGATTGGTCGCGCGATGCGCAGTCATCTGATGTTCACGAAATCGTTAATTCTGGGAAAACTGTTTTTGTTACCAATGACTTTGACAGAGTATCCTCCAATAAGACAGTCTTAATGGGAACTAAAATGAATTTATCACATTTCGCCCTCTTTTTTGGGGAGTTTCAAACGTTTTTTTTACTATCAAGTTACTAGTTTTGATCGAGTTCCGTGCGCGACCACTTTTGTTCAAAAATATTTTCTATGAACATGATTTATGTCCTTTATTAAGGGCACGCAGATTTGGAACATTTTCGTTAGTTTTATTGGATTTTTTCTCAAAAAATCAAAGAAAAATTGAAAAGTCCTTGAAAGTAGGTAAATATAATTTCTCTTAATTAAATTATTCACTGGAATTGGGATTTTTATCGTGTATAGTAAAATAATTATAAAATAAATTATAGTTTAAAAACAAATTAAAAAACACGCTTTTATAGTGAATCGAACTAAAAAGTAAAAAAATAAAAATATGTATTACTTAAAAGTAGCATATACAAAATTTAATTCTTATCTTGTTAATTTGTACGGTTTATAATTATGATCGTATTATAGCTTTAGCACCTCCCTCCCCAAATGCATTATTATTGCATTTAATACATTATTATTTGGGGGGGGCGCGATAAAAATTATTACTGAAAATTGGGTCGCCAGTAGTTGAAGTTTGAGAACCACTGAGTTAACCTCTTTGGCTTACATGTATTGAATTGTATAATAAAGTTTTATTTTAAAGTAATCTTATATATAATTAACAAATTTATTATTTTATCATTATTTCAAACTGTATATAAAAAATAATTAGGATGGAAAAGGTATAAGTATAAACCAAATTTTCATTTTCAGTACATAATACTAAAAAAATATATATTGTATACATTTATAGAAAAGTATTATTATTATTAGTCTATTTCCGTTATGCTTATGGGTGTTTTAGTACACACTTTTGTTATCAAAGGCTTGTAATAGCTAAAATAAGAAATTTAGGTTTTGCATTCAATATCATTTAAGAATCTCGAAAAAACTGTATCAATCGTAGTATTTGATTTTGTCGTTGATATCATTCTTTTTCTTTGTGGAGATAAGGCAAAATTGTCTTTTTGAGCCTTTGTTTTCCCCCTATTTGAGGTAAATTTGGAAGCTCAAGCCATATTGTCTTAACTAATGCTTCGTCATCTGTTTCTACATCTTTCCAAATACACCATTTGCCAATCCATCATATCAATATTTGTGCTAATCATGAAAGAAACATTATTCACATAAATTGTTTGATAAGGCAATCCCTTTGTATCAATTAATGCCACTTTATGGAATTTTTGAAGTACGAAAAAAAAAAGTTTCTTGTTCTTTCGAAGTACAACCAGTATATACATCTTTTGCAGTTGAAGTTATTCTGTCCGCATAGGCATTCAATATTTTATTATTATACTCATTAACGGAATTGTTAGTGTTGAAATAATCGTATACCTTGCTTCAGCTTCTTCCAAAGTACAAAAAAGATATTCAAGCAGGGCTATTTCCATTTCATCAAGTTGTTCGCCGTTTCCAATAAGTAAATTGTTGATTCGCTTGACGCATGACTTCATTTAGTTCATAAAATTTTAGATTTCACCATAAATTCGGTCCAACAATGGGGCCTATTTCGGTTGCTTATAGAGGGGTGTAGAAGAAACTGGTGGTAATTGACGTAAATCTCCTATTAAAATTATATCTAGTCCGTCAAAATTGGACTGAAAATTTCCAGTTATTTGTTTTAATCTGGAATCAATCTTCAATAATAATGGAACACTGTTCATTCTTATCTCCTCAATGATTATGACTTTTGTGTTTGAAAAGAGTTCCGTATTGTTGAGCAGTTTCAGAATGTAACCGAAGTAATCTTGATAAAGAAATTTTTAAAGCTGCATGAACAGTCGTTACTGAAATAGCTACTGCTGCTTTATAACTTTGACAGTATCCATCATTGTCCGTATAGCGATTATATATTTCCATCAAAAGTTTAATGGCGAAAGTTTTACCGCATCCGGCAGGGCCGGTAAAAATATATGAAATGGAGTTCGATCTGATGATAAAAGATGAGAAATAACATGAAGTAAAAGTCCTATTTGTTTTTCGTTTGATATTCTCATTAATTGATAGAAATCTTCATTGGACATTAAATGTTTTTCTTTTTTGCAATAGATCCTAGTTTATGTAATGTTGCTCAGTAGATACCATTATTGAAACAAAAATAAACTTTTCATTCGCATTTTTTTACTCGTCAAATTTGGTGATTTTCATTTGTTTAGACAATTTAAAATGATATATTCCTAATATCAATTAATTTTTAAACAATTCTCAACAACTTTAAAATTATTACGGCAGTTATTTCATCAATTATTTTCGCCAAAAACGTTTTTATGATCTTTGTAATTATAATAAAAAAAAGTAAAGATGAATTTTTGAAAAA
Organism: Trichonephila clavipes; assembly: GCA_019973935.1. Classification (NCBI taxonomy): domain Eukaryota; kingdom Metazoa; phylum Arthropoda; class Arachnida; order Araneae; family Nephilidae; genus Trichonephila; species Trichonephila clavipes. Next base: position 43,988 of record BMAU01015219.1, read on the forward strand.
AAAATTGTGGCATTTTTTTCTCAAATATATTTTCCAGGGAAAGGATTAAAACAGCGATACTCAATCTGCGGACCACGGAGCCTTTTTAAGTAACCCGGTGATGGCCCATTACCCCATTTATTTAAGAACAAAGCATTGAAAATTTGGAGAAAATTCTGTCAGTCAAGAAATCAAATATATAAATTTTGCGAATTGATATTTTTTCCCACTTGTTACTGTAACGGTTATTGATAACAGATAACAGTAAAGTAACACCATTTTATGAATAGAAGTAATTTTTAACAATTCCCAATGTCAAGCAAGCGAAAAATACTCGATGAAAATAGGTTGTTTGAAGACGATTGGAAAGTTGACTATTTTTTAGTGAAAAACAAACATAGATCTGTAATTCTTTGATTTGTCGTAAAAGTGTTGTATTCAAATATACCAATAATTACGAATCGTTCAATGTCACTTTTCCTCGAAGATCTCTTTCAAGGGGCTATAAATAGATTTTCTTGAAAAATCTTTGGAACAGCAACAAAGTGTTTTGTTAGTGGTAATGTCACAGCGGTAATAAATGCATCTTGGAAAATTTGTTATGTTATTGGCAATCATATGAAACCGTTTACTGATGCAAAAATTGTGAAGGAGAGTTTCGTTAAATGCTTCTCCAATTTAGTGTTTGATAAATTCAGTGACAAAACTAAAAAATATAAAAAATAGCACTTAAAAAAAAGCAAAATAAGAGTTTTAATATTTTGATCATTCTCTACGTTTTAAATTTCCAATGTTATCTTGATCTTAAAGTGTTTCTCCCCCCTCCATTAATCCTTATGTTGCGGACCGCGTAAAATAGATATCGCATGTGTGCGGCCCGGCATATAAAAAGGTTGAGTGCCCCTGGACTAAAAGGGTATACAGCATAAAAAAAACTGTTATTATAATGACATGTAAATGTAAAATGTTACTCTAAGATCTTTAACCTTCTTAATAATTCAAGCAATAAAAATTGTGATAGTTTTGAAGCGAGAGAGCGTTCATTAACGTCGTTCTTTAAAATAACACAACGACAGTTTTTGGAATATTGGGACTGCTACCTGTAGATGACTACAAGAGTAGTCATCTACATGACGTAGACATCTATCATGACTTGTATCTTAGGCTGAAGTCATTGTAGTTTTATTAAGTTTAATGGTTGAAAGTGCCGAAAAATGTTGTGGAGTTTTCTATTATTTATGGGTCACTGTGTGTGTGTGGGCGAATTAAAGAGACTTATAAAGCGATAAAATGTCTCGCAAAATTTTATTTACTTTGATGACGGAGTTTGAAGCATGTGCGAATATTTTTAAAGCCTTTCAAACCTAGAAATAATAATAATTGCTTGAGTTTTGGAACAATTTTTCGAACGCTTTAATATTTACTGGAAGTAACATGGTATTTGTAAGATGTTGGCACTGGCTTTAATATTTCTCGACTGAAAGTTTTAATATTTATGGATAATTCTTAGAATTTTACTTTTCATTCAGATAAACAAAACTTTTGATAAATATTTCGTTGCACTAGTTTCTATTTGCACATGAATGATTATTTTCATTTGTAAAAAGAAAATGATAATTATTAAGTGCAACACTGTTAATTTTTTTATAAAAGAACATTAAACTGAAATATTTTGATGTGGCTTACGACGTGGTAAATTTTAAATGATTTTCAGCGAACTAAGAAATAACGGTATTGAAAATGTAGAAAATTTGAAGTAACAAACCTGTTTTTTACAATACACATTTTAAATTACTCATCTATTATTAATCATCTATTCTTAGTAATCGATGAATAATTGAGTGATTATGATCCCTATAAAACATTTTTGAATATCGGCTTAATGTAAAATTATTCGAAATAAAGGTGATAAGAAATTTTGCTTATTAGCTCCTTTTTTCTGCGAAGAATCACGAAATTTCTTTATAATTTGCCCTTTCAGATTCTTTCAAATCAGTTAGAATAAGATACTCTTCAAATAAAACAAATGGAACGCAATTTCATTAAGCCTTTTTAAAATCAATGTGCAGCGACAGCAACACATATTAAACATAAAAAGATACAGTATACATATTTTCTCCAAACGATAAATCATACTTAAAATTACACGAATTTCGCTTTTGTTCAAAACTGACGTCATTTTAATCGTGAGATAACAGGCTTAATTCATCACGGTAACATTGCGAACAATCTTAAAAACTGGAAAAACTGTTAAACTTTTTATCTGAGAACGAGATTACAGCTTATACCACGGACGGACGTTAGAGCCACTTGATAATTGCAATCATGTATTTCATACTAAATCAGTCCATTAATTCGTGATACGTCATAGTTACATGATAAAAGCAATCACGTGTTTTCAGCCAATCAGTTCGTGTGCTTCGCTTTCGGCAACTGTTTTAATAAGAGCATATTTTAAGAGCAGTCTTTTAATAAGAGCATATTTGTCAACAATAATAAAGCGTAAAGGTAAACAAAATGCATTTGGTTTATAGATACACGTATAATACATTTTTTTGAATTTTGAAAACCTTTTTGAAGAATTTTGATACTTGAACATTTCTACCAAATTCTTAGGTTTAAAAATCGATCTAAATTTTACAAATAGAACTATAAGTAGAAATTTAATGTGATTTTTTAATTCAATGGTGACCTCTTTACAACGAATAGTTGACCATTACTGGCTCTTAAACAAATCTCATCTGATAGCAAAGATCTCCACCCAATGTGCTCCATCTTGACATAACTAAAGTCGTAGATGACAATGATTTTGAGTTAACGTTGGAGGGTACCTGATTTGGAGTTTTGTGCTTAAAGTAATCAATTCGTTTCAGCTCGCTGTGTCTGGTGCCACTAGAAGCACAAATTTCCGTTACATTTGGAGTTCGATGACTCATAGCCATACGGGGAATCCATCGGTAATCTCTTTCAGTAGTGGAATCATGTGTTGGAAACTTTGACCTTCTTGAGACAGAGCTTTCTTGTTATTAATGCTAACCGGGAATATGAACATGAGGTACATCTTTAACAAATCATTCCTCAATTTCAAGAAAACAAAAATACATCTTTTTATTAGCTTCTGACACTGTCTTATTGTCCGAAATCAATCTCATATCTCTCTATCTCTCTGTGTCTGGTACAAATAGCACAATTTGTTCATGTTTATTTATTATAGGCTCACTTTTGATTATGCAGCCATAATCTAAGTTGGATTACTTGGATCCAAAAGGCTAATTAACATGACACGCCCCCTCCGCATACACATTTATGTAGCAATTTTCCACTGTGTGTGATCTTGCTATTTTCTAATTTTACTAAATATTATATATTTGGTTGCAGATCGGTTGGATAGAATATTTCAACATTATCATGAATATGATTGTTTTTGTTCTACGTGTTACAATAATTATTGATTTTTTTAAATGTACAAATAAAAGTCTGAAACATCTTGAGACGTAGCGAATATTTCAAAAGCACAGCTACCTATATACCGGTTGGTTATAATTAAAGTTACATTATTAGGAGGCCTGTAGAACCCTTTCTGCTTATTGGATTTTGATGCTATATATACCATAGGAAAAAGGTTTCTGCAATAAAAAACAGTTCAAATTTTGACCAATTGAAATTTTTGAGGAGGAAATGTGGCGCCATAAAAAGGACAAAAAATTTGTTAGAATCGTGAAAATTTATTCAATTACAGATAATGCTCAATATGTGCTCCATTGGCATCAACAACGTGTTGAAAGCGCATTACAGCGCGAAGCAACTCATGAGGGATTTCAGCCACATGGCATATAATGCTAGCATCTTTTAGAACCTTGTTGAGTGGATCCGAGGACCACTCGTTGATTTAATGAGCAGTAAATCCACGCCAAGCTGTCACGTAATCAGAATGCAATGTGTTGAAAATGTATTATTTATTTATTTTTAATTACATATTACAAATTTTAAATTTCAGATGGTAACGTTAGCAATAAAATTGTAGTATTTTTTTTCAATCACTAATTAGTACTTTGCGAATGGCAACACCGGTATTCTGTTCAATTGTTTTTGTTTAGAATAAATGTTAGAATAAGTTTCGTTTTTGATCGGTGATCTTCGAAATTATTTATCTCTTTCATTTCAAATTGCTGATCACCGTTACTCGAGTTTTAATTAAAACTACTTCGATTTAGAAGTGTGGAAAAAGTTATTTGGTGTCTTATAATATTTTTGAAAGCCAAGAAAATTAGTTTAGATTTTCTTTTGGAAACTTTAACACAATGGCTGTCGAGGCAGGGAAATAGGAGGCGAAATACCTCATATGCGGCCATTTGGACTATTCCCAGCTCCATCTCAATAAAAGTGTGCCTCATATGACCGTAGAGTTTTCCAAGGCCATGCCTTATCAACTTCCATTCTCACCAAAAATCGGCCAGCAAATTCAAGGCGTGCTTTGTGATTTTAAGGTTTCAGCTTATGCATCAAGTGAATCTTATACGGATACCATTTTAAAATGTATCGTAGAATTTTTCGTGCTGTCGACCACGGAATCTCTAAATCGTGTGACACTGATCGACTACTTGCTGAAGAATAGATGATACTAGAGGCTCTTTCAATCACAACAGTAGCGACTTCTTCGACCGTTTCAGTCCCAATCGGTTTTGCCGTCATTTTCAGGGTAGCGCACCAAATCTCCTGCGTCTTCAAATTTCATGATCATCTTCCTCAAAAAAATCTTGGATATGGGGAATTTTTGCAGATCCTTTAAACATCGATATTCACGTAGAGCAGCTAAGTCGTTGCTGCCTTTTTAATAAAACAGTTTTACCGGAATAGCTCGACTTTTTTTTGTAAGAGCATGATTAACGATGACAAACTCATGCTGAATGATTCTCTAGCTATTTGTAGGTTTTACAGATTTACATAAAGAATATTTGATAAAAGCCAACTGGTGATCAAAATTTGTTCTGATTTTTTTATTGCGTAAATCTGGCTCCCATGGTCTATATAGCATATATTCGAAATTTCATCAAAATCCGATGATCAGAGAAAGTTCTACAGGTCTCTGAATAGTGTAACTTTAATTATAACCACCCGGTATATATATACATATATATTTATTTATATAAATCCATAAATATATACAAATAGCTATAAAGCCTAAGTATAACTAGTCAAGATTGTAGGAAATATTAGCCACAGTTGTACAATAGCAAACTCCTGGGGTGTTAGGCACCAATGTTGCACATTTAAATAAAGCTTTGGGGCTAGCCACCCTTCACCTGTAATTTGCCTGTACTCTGAGCCATAGGGAAATGAAGGCATAATATTAGGAGAAATTTTAATATTACAAATAAAATACACTACACTAATAAAATGTAACGATAAAATTATAGCCTATTAGTATTTACTAGAATCGATGCAATAGACAATAAGATTTGTTTCGTGAATACAGCAACAAATTATGTTTACTGCCAGATACAAGGATTATAGTAGTACCGCATAAAATTGAAATTAGTAAATTATGATAAAATAGTATTAAGTCAATATATATACATTTAAAAAACCTTAAATATTGATGTAAAATTAATACAAAATAAAAAGACTTCTGAAACATACACAATGATATTTAAATAAAATAAAGTATTATTAAGTTATTAAACATGTGGCACCATCTTTTGAATAACTGTATAACTCATTTAAAAGAAAATGATTTTATTTTTACATATTGTCGTTTCACTGGGAACTATTAGAAATGTTACTATTAAGAAAATTAGCAGGATATCCATGTTCAATACAATGGTTGATAAAGTTATTAAAATTTAAATATATCTTAGATTTATTACTAAATAATACATTATTACGATAAATGTAGTTAAAAATATTTCTTTATACAGAAATCGATAAATTCGAATTTCAATATGGCACTTTAAGAATGTTAAAATTGAAAGCATTTCTTTTATCATAAATAATACTATGTAATTTATAATCCTTGATATACAAAGATACATCCAAGCAATTAGTTTATTATATTATTGGATTATTATTAATTTTAACTAGGTTTAAGTAATCAGGATATATATATATATATATATATATATATAAATTTTTTTGCCAAAGCACAAGCAGAATGTAACTTCTATTAAAAATGAAAATAGTTGCATAAGTTGTTGGTGCCCTTTCTTTCAATTATTTCATTATACGAGGAATTTTTTTTCATACCGAGGATTATATATTTTAGATTCCCCCCTCCTTCCAGTAGTCTGTGAAGTTATATTCAAGTGTGTTTCCTTACATCGAATATCATAAAATATTTTTACGGAGTATTTCGTTAAAACCCAGAACTTTTCTTGAGGCAAAAATTTACTTCGCTGTTCTTTATTTGGAAAATGTTCTTTAAAATTAATTGAAAGGAAAAGCGAAACAAGATATGTATATGGATAATGAAAAAATATTTTGATAAATGGTCTAAGTTCCCAATTTAAAAAGCCGAAGTGCTTGGATTTATGAGGCAGCATATTTTCTTGGAGTTTCAAATGTAATTCCTTCCTTATCTTGGATAATATTTAAAAAATAATGCAAGTAAAATTTGTAATATCCTTTGTTTAGCATTGAAAATGATGAAGTGTATGAAAATAGGATTTTTTAAAGATAATAGCTTACTTTGATGTTAAAAATATTTTAAACTCCCAGCTATTATTTACAATCAATTTATTTGAAAAGTAAATAACGCATAAAAAAAATTAATTATTAAATTTTTTATTACAATTTGTCTTAATCGTTGAAGTATTAATATTTGCTAAAACGGTTAATTTTCTTTTACGAACCTTCAGTTATAAATTATATACATTTTCTAATTTTTATGAAGTATCTTATTAAAGATTAATACTTTTTTTCGTATTGCAGCTTATGTACCCTATAATGGATGGGAAACTTATCATTTTAGGAAATTAATTTAGTGCTACAGAATGAATTGTTTATGACTCAGTATGAATATTTAGCATCATGTAGTGTCAGTTTCAGATTTCTTTTTATTAATATTTTTATTTCTACTTTAGTTCATTAATTTTCATTTTAATAAATATTAAATATATAAATGATAAATAATGTAATTATTAATTAATAATATAAACGCTGTTTTACAAAGTAATTTTCATGCAAAAATCCTTATCCGTTGAAGAGATTATTTAAATAATATCTGTACTCATTTCAGCCACTTTTTACAAGTCAACCATTCCAAACTTATTTGAGCTCCATATATATGCTTGCTTCTCCTACGTTTTTGTTCGTGTTAGGTAAATTTTATGAAATACATTCTACTCTGGATAAAAGTAATTAGTAAGCAGCAAAATCTGTGAGAATGTCTACGAGAGTAGAAATTATTTCACAACTGAGAGAAACCTAAGAACGGATAAAAATTAGATCAACATTCAAGAAGTTATTCATGTAACCGGAGTTTGTCTAGAAATTTTTGTTTTACAAATTACTTCCAATGCTAAATATTAGATTTAAGTAAAAATAATAATAAAATTAATTCAATATTTTAATAGTAAGTTGGATTTTTTTCTTTGGTAATAATTGTACCATCGAATGAGTAAAAATGTTCCTTTCAATTTCAGAACATGAATATTTTTATAATTTCTTTCAAGTGTTAACAGGTAATAAAATTTCAGTGCAGACTTTTGTATATTCAGCAAACTTGATGTCTCGAGACTTTTATAATACTCATGGGGAAAAAATTAAATTTGATAATAAAGTCAATTTATAATGTTACTTCGTGAATACTACAGTTTAGCCTCGTAGGCTTGTAGAATTTTTTGTACAAAATTTCGCAAAAAAATAATTTTTCTTGATAATACGTAAGATAAAGAATTGATAATAAAAATTCAGTTAAAAATAAGCGTGTTAGAACTAGTATTCGACAAGTGACGATTTCGTAATTTGATATTCAACAATTGCAAGGGTTCATGGCCGTTAAATCTACCTGGTCCCAAGTATCTCATAAGAAATAAGGTAATTACATGCACGCCATGAGAGGAAAAACAATATTTTTTTCTGATTTTTAACTGTACTTCCTCTAACTTCTGAGGGAATTCTGGTGCGATTGTACATGCATCAGTGATGCAAGTAGAGTGTAGAATCATGTGGTTAGTTAAGCAGAGTGCTGGCGCGTATTTTTTTCAATTTACGACTTAATTAGTATTTTATTCGGTTTTGTATCCCTTTTTTAATTTTTTCTGAGGTATTTAAGGATGAAAATGTGACGACACTTGAAGACAAACAATCCAGATAGTCCTGAAGAGAATACTGATGAAGACTTAGAGTTTCATACAAAATATTCTGAGACTGATAAGGAAAGAAGTGTAAAAAAGTTTCATTATTACAATGAAGGTTTTTCATCAAGTAAATTTATCTAATGCTCCAGAATATCTTCTTTCGTTGTGTCTCGTTCAAGGTAAAAAAAAAAAAAAACGTTCAAATACAGCAACGATTCCACAAAATTTATCATACATTTCACAACAAATCATGGTAAAAGGAAAAATAAATTGCAGATTATCATAAATCTGTGTTAAAATATAAAAATATATATAAATAGATCACAACTTTTGTAAACACCTCCATATTTAGTGAGACGACTTAGGAACCGAATTATTTTGTAGCAGAACTTAAGGTGAAAGTCTGATAATATCCCATGCGAAATTATAATCAGTAAAATATCGGGAAAAGATATATTAAGGAAAATTGAAAATATTTCACTTTCGAACAATACAGTAAGTCGAAGAATCAATAATATTAGGTCATCAAGTATGAAATGGAGAAAAAAAATGCACAGAATTGAATTCGATTTTTTTCCAATAAAAACTAAGATTTTAAGATGATCTGTTAATTTTTATTTTCAAACTGATATATGCGTTAAAAAGATGAAAATATGTACCTTTTACACGAAAAACAAATTATGCCAAAATACGGCGTCTAAATGAGATTATGAGCAATTGAAATAAATAACATGAACTTTGCTCAATTTCATACTTGAAACTTAAAATATTCTGTGATGAAAAGATTTTGTGTAGTAACAGAAAAATGGCCATTTTCCAATCCAAGTGGACGTCAATAGATTTAACTAGTTAGTGTTATGATCTAGATTTAAAAAAAATTATTAAAGATGGGGAAAGTTTAGAAAACTTTTTCCGCTCTTAAGAATTACTTGAGACCAGCAGAAGAATACAGATTTTTGATATTTTTCTTGCATATTGGACAAAAAGAGCTTTCTTGAAAAACTTACATGGACATTTGTACGGATGGTTTATTTACATGGGAGACTATTAAAAGTGAAAACTCGTGTAAAAGAAAGAAAATTGTCATGTTGTTTCTACACACTGTTTTACTCACATAAAAGCGTCGATGTCAAATTTCTTGGTAAAGAGCTACAAAAGGGTGTTTGATGATGTTATAAAAATGGTAAATTTTGCTTTTGTAGATGAAAAAAAAAAGTTCATTAAGAGGAGTTGGAAACCTCTGTCTCCCTATAAATTGACAATGTTAAATTGGCTGTTTTCGATGTAACTTTTCTCAAAGTCTGTTATGCATACAGGCTTGAAATTTTTCATACTATTAAAGTATACCTTTCTCATTATACTAAATTGAGGTTTTAGCTATATTTTTGAATTTTTCAATAATTTATAAAATATTTTATCAAACATTGCGGAATTTGACCCATTTTTCACATAAAAAATAAATTTTTATGTTTCTTACAAAAAGCTCATTTCAGTATATATTAGTCATCTTTAAAAATATCATAAAAATTTACATACCTGTGAAGTGTAGTTTTTAACAAAAGGTACATCGAACATTAAAATTTACATTTTGTGATAAATTGATTTTAATGTATAACTTCTAATCGGCTAGAAAATAAAAAAAATAAAAGGCTCAATTCACAATAAAAGATACATATGTTTTGGTTTATATCAGAAGTTAAACTTTAAAGCAAAAACGAAGTACTTTGTTTTTCGCCATTCAAATGGGCGTGGCCCAGTTTCGACGATTATTTAAAAATAGGTTTTAAGGGGACGGTGGACCATTAAAACTAATTTCTTAAATTGTTAACTTAATTAGCTGAAAATGGTATCAATATAGTAAATGATTATTATATATCATAATTCAAATATATTTCTTAAAAAAACTATTATAAATGGATTTTTTTAAAAAAATTAAATATTTTAAACTACTTTTAAAAATGCTCCTTGCGCATTAGTTTTTAAGGTATGCACATTACTTTTATTGTATATATAGATGAACTACAACCAAATATATCTGTTTATGGAATTTAAATTTAGAATAACATTTGATGAGGAAAAGATAAATTTTCTATACTGCATGAAATATTTCACATTCGAGGTATTCAAAACAACACAAAATATGATCCGTTGAATTTTTTACAAAACTAATGCACAAATTTGTAAATTATATAATCTTTAATAGGTTGTGAAAATTTCGAAGAGATATGACTTAATTCGAAACACAAGAAGCATTTTACGTAACAATGAAAAGGGAAAATTTACGAACTAAGAAAAGTGCATTTTAAACATTTATTTGAATAAAGTAAAAAATAATTCAGTAATTATTAATCAAAATACAAAATTATTTGACAGAATTATTCTATCAAATATAAGAAATATTATTAGTATAAAGAAATTAAAATCGTGGCAATTTTGACCAAAATTTGGCATTGTGAGGGTCTATCATCCCCTTAGGCTTCTAATTACCCTAGAGGTTAAAGTAAAGTATTTTTTAGGAAGGTTAAAGTCTATACAATTTAACAATGTAAAAACCTCAAAATATCAAAAAAAAATATGATTTTAGCTTTCCAACACCCCAAGAAATAAGTTAAAACATATTTGTAATGAAAATTATGTTTTAATAATGTAATTAGAAAGAAAAATAATATCTAAAATATAATATTTGTGCATTTCAAAAAGAATTCATGCATCTTATTTAAAAAAAGAATAGTCTAATTTCGTATCCTATATTTTCTTCAAATCTTTTTAATAGTGCAAAGAACACTTACGTTTCATTTTTTTTATTTTTGAGCTTCTTGTATGTTCTGCTCTAAGTCACTTTTTGACTTTATCATAACTGATATATAAAAATCTTCATCTTCACACAATTCTCTTCTGGATCGTCATCATACATACTAAATTGCTTAGAGTAGCTTACTTTAATATTCTCATTACTGAGATTGCTCTCATTTTCTAGAAAGGCATGTTTATCTTTATTTTCTTGCTCACCAAATTATTCTTGAAAAATGGGTGTAATTACTATTTTATACATTTTGAAACCATAGTTTAGAATATTTGGTTTCTGTTTTTATCAACTATGCAAAATAAAAGTAATAACACTAATGTAGGTAGAATATTTAGTTATGAAATAAATTTCCAAAACAGGAAGTAAAAAGAACTATTTGGAAAAAAGGGAATGTATGTCGTTGTTGCTGTCGTGTCCTTCCCTTCGGGAAGAAATGAGAGTTGCCAGACCCTGAGACAGGTTAGACTTCTAAGTTCCACCCCAATTTGTAGGAAAACACCCTGGGGAGGTGAGGCTTCTCACCTCTCTTTTCTTTCCACCAAGCTCACGTAAGGACTTGCGGCTCGACGGCTATTTATAGTACCCCCATACCGCAAAGGCACTAAACATCTATGTCTTCTCCGGGATTTGAACCCAGGCCCTACGGCACAGCAGTCAGCGTCGCTAACCACTAAATCGGATGGGCGAAAATGTATGTCGTAAACCTTACAAATAAAGCTGTGTGTGTGTGTGAGTATTGCAAAAAATTAATGAAATAATGCAATATAAACTCATTTTATCCCGAAAGAAAGGTTTGAACAGAGCAGGAGTCGGCACCTTATTTCACGCGTGGCTCTTTTGGCACGTGGTACGATTTTTAGTGGTACTCTGCAATACTCTACAAATTTGTCAAATTTTGTGTGTATGGTTGATAAATTTATAATGGACTTAATTTCACAAACATCTTCAAAATCTTGGACGTTTACTAAATTATGAAAACGTCTGAAAGATAACTTAAAAGATAAATTTAGAGCTATTTTGTGAATTACTGAATGCCATTGTGCTGTAGAGATTTAATTTTTTGAGGAGAGAAAGTTGCATGAACTCTGTTTTCCACTTTTTTCTTTCCTCATATGAAAAAGATTTCAAGTCCTCAAAGAAATTGTTTAACAACTGAATGCTCAGAATCCTGTCAGATCGAAAGTAACTAAATATATCCCTGATTTTGCAATATGAAAGTAGAGCAATTATTTAACTATAATGAAGAGAAATGCTTATATTTTTTATGTTGTGTACTTATTTTAATATATATATATATATATATATATGTTTAAAAACACATAATATGTGTACAATTTTAACCTTTGTTGAAGAAATAGTTATATTTTCTGCTGTTTATTTTTATGTTAATAAATATCTTTAAAAGATTCAGAATTAATACATAATAAATCTGTAAATCTATATTATTGGCCTCTGTTCTCTAATTCTGCATATATTGTCGCGTTAATCAAAGTGTCAAATGTATCCTATTGTGTGGCCCGCCGAATCCTATTGGTAGATTGGCGGGGTACGCCACAACTAAAACATTGATAACCCATGGGATAGAAGAATAGCAATGTTTTTTAAATTGATTAGGTGCAATATTCTTAAAGTGTAAGAAAGAGGTTGCATATTAGGGTGAATCGAAATTTTTGTCTTCAGAAGTTTCAAACCTACCTATCTGAATAAACGACGCGCTATGATACATGGAGGAAGGAAAAAATAAAACATAAAATAATTAGTTTCTTGTTTAAAGTACTGTCACAGGGAAAATGAAGTTTATCTATCAGAGATTTTTTTATGGTAAAAAGACAAATCTATATTAAAGTGAATTTGCCATTTCAATACTGGAGTACACAACTATTGCATATACGAAATTCAGGCAATGATAGAGCACATACTAAACGATTACAAGAAAAAGAAAACCATGGGTATTTAACAGCTTGTTTAGTATTAAATTTTTTAAAGAAAAATTTACTACCGAAACGCCAATGCGTAATGAAGCTTAAGACAGAAAAAAACCCTTGAATTGCGTGGCAGATCTATACGTGTTTTTCCAATTAATCCTCTTGGGAAATCTTTGGGCTATCCATTCGCGTTATTCACAAAAAACCCTTCGGAAGAAGAGAATCGTTATATTTAAATTAACTTATTATAAACAGGCGAGGTTTTCTAGCTTGAGGAGAGAGTAGGAGAGAAGATATACTCGAGTCAGGTGAGATAGCTGCTGAAAGTATTATATTAAAATTATTGGGATTTGTTATTCTTATTCGGAGGAAACTTTAAAGTGACTATTGTTCGCTAGGATTGATTTGATATTAGATTAAATCGGATGATAGGTTTGATCATTTATTAAGGTAAGGATCAAGTTTGATAGTCTCCTAATCGTTGGCGTTTTACCGTCGTTGTTCTACTTTCACGGTTAACATTGAGACATTCTCTTTCTATTATTAGTTTAAATTGTGTCTGTTCTTTGTGTGGTAAATAAATAGGTTAATTGGATCATGTCGAATGTTTCTTCCTTTCCCTCCACCCATCTATGTGTCCGTTAGAGAGGCACAAGCCTCTTAGATCTTATCGATTTTTCTTTTGTTTGAGGGCGAATCAAAATGGTAAAATTGGTGAAACTGGTAATGTGATTGAAGAAGTTGCCGATCTCGAAAGCAAATAATTTTAGCAGTGGCTAGTGATGACTTTCAAGAACTGCTGGATTCTCACAATCAAGAGCTGACAATGGATAAGCTCGTAGAAATAAATGAACAGAACAAGACTAAAGAACTTGAGTCTTTAGACCCAGGTCAATCAGAAGAATGATTGACAGTTGGAAATCAGTTCCACCTATCGTGTAAGTTCGGAGTATTTCTGTAATTTCTTGATGTTATCTATTTTGTAGAAAGAAAATTATTTTGACTTGAAACTCTTTTAACTAAAATTAAATCTTTTTCGATTAATTTCGAAAGTTCAACTCCTTTGTGGCAATATTAAATTTTGAAATTTTATTTTCTTTTATTACTATTATATATTTAAATGCAATTTTTTTTCTTAACTCGAAATTAAAATCGCCTAACACGAAAAGATTTCCCTTCTGGAAATGAACAAAATACACAAAACACCACCTGCGGAGGTAATATTTACGGCTGTCTTCGGCTAATGTTAAAGAATGGGATCCAAATTCGGAATAATTTTTCATATATAAAAGTACTCAAACATTAATATTATGTTCTGGTGTCACTATCCTGAAAAGAATCACTTATTTTATATGAGTGGACGCATTTTTTCATTTATAAAATGTGTTTTGCATTTTTTTCTTATGCTGTACTTCTAAATGAGCTCTCCCTTTACATAAGTAACGGAAAACTGATTTTTATGAAATAATTTTAAACTTTAAAAACACTACATATTATAAAAATGCATGAGTTACAATGTCAAAACTTTTTTATAAAAAAAATGAGGCATTTTTTACTGTTTGAAATTGTGCTATGCGATAAGTCCACACTGACGTACAAAGGGCGAAAACAGCCTTTAAAAGGGGGGTAATATGTTTTGTAAAAAAAGGAGGCTAACTTGGCTTTGAAATATTCTCGGAATAGTCAGTGACTCAAGCATAGAAGAACATTACATCTCTCTACAGTTGGCTTTGGAATTTGGCGGCAAGTACATCGTAATGTGAGTAAAAATCAATGAGTTCCGATTTGCTTCCCCCCCTATTTTAGAAGAATTCTTTTTACGAGAACAATGGCAAAAAGCTCAAGGTGAAAGCAAACTGTTACTTCGCTTAAAATAAAGATGGAGCTTCTTAAGGCTGTTGACCAAAGACAGAAGACGAAAACGGAAATCTGTAAAGATTTTGGTGTTGCTAAATTTTTTCCATTTCATTAAGGTATTGTGAATATTTTTTTCGTTTCACTAATTTTTATCAAATGCATGCTTATCACTGGCGTAGCTAGTCCTGAGTGGACCCTGAATCAAAGTTTCTTGGTCTCCCTTTTTTGAGGGTCCTTTATCTTGTTACGAGTTTGCTTACATATGTTTGGGCCCCTTTAGCTTGGGGGGGGGGCTCCGTATCATTGATACGGTTGATACGGTGGTAGCTACACCCCTGATGCATATATACATACCTATGTAAATGAAATATACGTACGAATATATTTTTTGTTGTACCCTTTAAAACGAAAAAATATTTCAGTCCCCTCAGATTCGTATGAAACGATTTTCGTTGTACTTTTCTTTTAGAAAAATTGCGCAGCTATGTGAGAGAAAATATAAGCTGAAACAAGATACTTTAATTTCAAAATCATGTACGTTTTCGTTAAATCTCTAATATATCTCGAGCTTAAAGGTCTTCAATTTCTTTTTGTAATTGGTGTGCTTGAAAATAGATGGCATTTTACAGAATGTTACTTTCCATTCAGCTGAACAACCTTCTGAAAACAAAGGACGCTTGGTCATGAAGTTAAAACCCTGTTTGAGGGGAAGCAGTAAAGCCTTTGTACCTCTCGCATTGCTTTCTCATTCTGCGGTAATGGTTGGGATGTAACTATAAAACTTCTGGAATTAAGTTCTAAGATTCTTTGCCTTCCTCAGATCTTAAATTGCTTTTTTCTGGCACTTCCGACGTGCTCTGTTTTAAACAGGATAACTAAAATAATTTTATCTGAAACGATCCTTTTTTTAATGGTCTTGACTTAGGTATATTTTTTTCTGATTCTGGAGGTGACGGGGACAACGTTCTTAATCGTAATTTTGAAAAGAGCTTATAAATGAACAATTCCTTTCGTATTTAGTATCAATTGAATTAAAATATACGTATAAATTTGTTTTTTTGTTACAAGAACAAATTATTTATATGCAATTTTTTGTCAAAAAAAAGGAAGAAAGAATGAGGTATTTTCAGAATATTTTCCTGTTATGAAAATGTTTATATGGTAACTAGCTGGTATACCCGTTCTTCACACGGGTGAATTAACAAATTAAACAATGCAGATATAAAAGTAAAAAAGTTTTTAATGAGTTAATTTTACTTGAATTGCAAATCAAACACACAAAGAAAGCATTTTGCATCTTTCAGTTGAGCAACAACAAAAAAACCCCCCACATTTGCTAAATTTTAAGTTTGTAGATCTAATAGCTGATAAAAAGAAAGGAGGGGAATTTTTTTTATAACGCCTTGTAACTCTTTTTTGGGTCGAATTTTGAAAACATCTTCCTAAGCTGATCTCTGCTCAGCAAAAATTGTTGTTGATGTTGTTGTTACTAATTCCACCTGATCGGCAAAGGCCAGATCAAGGTCCACGAAATTCATCATGGCAGAGGGCTAAGTGACGCATGTCGTTAGCCGTAGCTTTGAGCACCATGCAGGTGACAGAACGATTTAGCTCGGTTTCAACTCAATTTTGAGGGAGAACACCCTGGGGGTGGTCAGGGGCCTCCCACCTCTCTTCCCGTTCCACCAACCTCACGAGAGGACTTGCGGCTCGACGGCTATTTAAAGTACCCCCATGCAGCGAAGGCACTCTCCATTTACAAACACCCATATCTTTTCCGGGATTCGAACCCAGACCCAACGGCACAACTGTCAGTGTCACTAACCACTATACCGGATGGGTGACGTTGGCGAAAGTAACACATTGTTACACATTTTGTGTAATGAACGCTTAAAATAGTGTAAATAATTTATATCTGTATATGTAATACAGTAATATTTATTTCTGTTGTATTTATTTTATGTTAAATTTGTAATATTTGCAAGTAACGCCGTTAATTACATTATAATGGCGATTCCATAGAAACATTGCGAAACGTTGGTGATAGAGCCTAGACGACATCATTTTTGGCAACCCCGTTGGAAACTTTGCGATTAATTGAACGTTGCAGAAGTTTATAAGCTGTAGCCCCCCGTGGTGGAGAGCTGCAACAAAGATGATAGTACAAAAAGTTTCTCCACAAAAAATACATGTACATGCCAATTTTCACAGTCGTCGGTTGAATGGTGTTGGAGTGATGCCATTTCATATATACAAACATCCATTTATATGCACACACACACACACACACATATACACACATATATATATGTGTGTGTGTGTGTATATATATATATAGAGAGAGAGAGAGAGAGACAATGCAGTAATATCTAGAATTAACGCGATTGATGAGCAGGCTATTAACTTTTTTATTTCATGTTTTGTTGATCAAAATGCGCTCATCGTTGTAGTCTATGTTTTCTAAAATTTGTGTGTGAGTATAATCCTTTTTCAATTAAACTGAGGCCTTCAACTAAATTCCTAACCACCATTCGATCTTCTGATTGGACTGAGTTTAAAAACTCAAGTTCTCTCTCTCTCTCTTCAATACCTTGGTCCTGCTCATGAATTTCTATAAGCTTATCAATCACCAGCTCATGATTATGAGAATTTAGTAATTCTTTAACGTCCTTCCTATTCGCTTCTAATTGTTGGAGCAGGAGACTAAAGAAAATAATAATTTGGAGAAAAAAAATGTTTAATAAAAATCATAGATAAAACACATACAAAATCGCAAGATGAAATTATTTTGATGTAGAAGGTTTCATAAAATCTAACAAAGTATAGCCTGTCTCAAATAATTTTTTTCGTCTACAAAATTTCCTCGTAGCATGCTAATATATTTTTATTCCTTGTTTTATTCAAAAAATACTCTTTTCAATGGATATTATATTTTCTAAAATTTGTAACCCTTTTTTCAATGAAACCGAGGATTTCTGTCGAATTCCCAACCGTTATGCAATCTTCTGACTGAAATGGGCCTAAAAACTCTTCTTCAATGCCTTGCTCTTGCTCATGCACTTCTATGAGCTCATCATTTGTCAGTTTCCGATTGTGAACATCATCACTATCCATTTCAAAAATTATTTGCCTGGTAAGATCAACAACTTCTTCACTCACATTACCAATTTCAGGAAGCGAGGAATGAGTAATCCAGTTGTGTAGCGCTCAAACAAAAGACGAATTCACGAGATTTGAAAATCACACAACTCTGGGTTCGCGTAAGTAAGGGTAGTATAAGTCGAGGTATTACTGTTTCTGCCTTAACCCTTTGACCGGAACATCCGTCTTTCAGACGGGGATGATTTCCTTTGATGCCTGTAGATAACGCTGTGGTGTGATTTTCGGGGTGAGCTGCCTTGACATCTTCTGTTGTACTCTACCCACTGAGAAGATCACGTGGTGGTACTTGGCGATATTTTTTAATTCACGACATGTGTGATTTTTCAAATCAATCACCGTCTATCAGACGGATATTTCTATAGCTTTTTCGTTTTTGGTATTATTATTTTTAATTATTTGTATATGAATACAAATAGTTTCTAATAGGTTTTTATAAAAATACTAGTCAGAATTCTTGTGATAAAAATATATTAATATAGTGTGCTTCATACAGACTTAAACATTAAAAATTCTACTCAATTTATGAGCGTTAAGGACATTGAAAACAGTCCGTAAGGTAATACAATTAAAAAAAAATTGCGTACCCGTCTGCCAGAGGGCCAGAGGGTTAATGTTGCTAGAACATCTACACAGGAAATAAAACAAGATTTTTGAAAAATATGCATTTTTTTTAAGTTTTGAAAAATTGAAATAATAGTAGTTTTTTTTTGTTAAATTTCTGTATACACACTAATATAATAAAATATGAATAAATACACTTCTAAATTATACATTACAAAATTTCTAATTAAGACTCTGTAAATAAGTCTTTGGTATACATACTCAAAATATTATTATTATAGAAACCTTTTTCATAAAAGGAGAGTGTTTTGAAAACGTGTAATTTCTTCTTTTTTTTGCCAAAAGTTAAGTAAATAAAAATGCATTCAAATAATTCTTTATTGTATTAATATTATTAAAACTACTTTATATGTATATTTTAATTCATTTATAACACTAAATATCAAAAACACATTTTCCATTTATTCACTTTTTAAAAACCGTGATTTTGAACGTAATCAATCACTTTAAAAAGTAATTTTTGTAAATTCTACAATATAATCTTTCATATAATTAGTGAAGTATCTTACACCCATGATGTAGAATTTCATTTCATGCATACCTATATAAAACATACTAAGAAAATCCAACACATATTTTACAAAAAAAATGTCTTTAATTTTTAAGTAAAAGAGGAATTTTTTAAAAAATAATTTTTTATGATGACTTAATTAAGATTTTTTTCAATCCAAATGTTTTATGTTTTTTACTTTACGTTTTATGTAAGAATACTTCAACTCAGTAAAACTCGAAAAGATAAAAAAAAATAGATAAATGAGATGCTCAAGTTTCTTTTCATATTTCTGAAATCTCATATGCACAAGAATAAAAAAACTTAATTTTTGCTAGACATCCTGAGCACTTTGGCCTTAAAAAACAATTTTACAACTATCTACAATAGAAAAAAATGCTGTAAAGCAGCTTGAAAAAAAATTCCGAAATTCGAACCAGTACACAAACAAAATGTCATGAGACAAAAACTAAAAACATGAGATTAAGTTTTTCCCCATTATATTTTTATGCTGGGTATACAATCAAAAAGTATACACGATATCCTGAAAAATATTTGACTTATATTGTAAATTCTTACGATCTTCATCTATTATTAAATACTTTCTTAAGATAATCATTACTCTCCTTCGAAAACATTCTTCTAAAAGTTATCTTAGCATGTATTTCGAAAATATTTTTTCTCATCTTTTGGTGACACGTTAAGCCTTTCATATGTGAAAACGGCGTGTTGTGCTTTATGAATAATGGAATTATTAATAGAATTTGAAGTTTAATGAATTTTATTAAGACTTCATCTGAAAATGTGTTCCAGAAACGAGTGTTTTGTTCTTTTATTTGTTGACTTTAGAAAGATTTTATGTATATACTTAATTTTTCCCCCCTTTTTATCACAATATCTGAGAAAAATGCAAGAAATATTCTTCTTATCCACATACAAAAAATTCTCTTATATACATATAAAAAATCTTGAATGAACAATATGAAATTAGTTAAAATATCCATGTACCCCAAATGTTTAAAGTATTATTAATTATTTATAAAATATGTATCACACAATGCACATATTTTATAATAATTTAGATTTTTTTAAGGTAGATATAACAATGTTAGATTCCCTAAAAAATTAAAAATCGTTACATATCTGGAATTAACACACTTGATGAAAATACCAAAGAATACTTACATGTTGATGATTTAACTATTTTCCATAGATAGTTTGATATTATATATTTATATAAACAGAATCATATTCATCATTAGGTTCTTGGGTCAAACTTTAGTCTTTAGTATTTCTATTGAGATATTTGTGGAATTTAAGCTGCTCGTTAACTTGCATAAAAGTTTAATGACGAATGTATATACTTTAATATTTTATTCTAATAACATATTTACTATTCCATGTAAAATATTTGATGCTAATGAATAAGAGAGTATTCTAATTCTTTCTTGCATTTAGTGGAATCAAAATGTAAACCCATGACTTTACTTGCGTATTTCAGGCTACATACAATAGCTTTGGATTTTTACTGACTTGCTACCTTTGCCCTGTCAAGTAAGGAATATTATTTTACATGTTTTAACTTTTACTTATAAGGTAATTATTGTTGTTGTTGCCAAGCTTTAGTGACCTTCGGTTGAAAGCTTGGCACTCGAAAATATCTTGTGGTGTAAGTGGTTGGATTTCAGGGCAGTTTTTACACTGCATCTAAGATCTTACTTCATCAAGATGGATTTTCATGCCCTTGTAATGCTGATTTCTTTGTCTTGTGTTTGAGAACGCTATGGTTCTTGGGGGAGTCGAAGACAGTTTTGAGTGGTTTCTTAAAGGAATAGGGTAAAAGTCCAGATCTGGCCACAAGAGTCCTGGTGTTTGGATCAGCAAGTGGGATGGGGGTTCAAGGTTGACTATGGTCTCTGGCTTCTTTGACCAAGGAATCATCACACTCATTTCTTTCGATATTTATCGGGAAAAATTGGTTGCCATTGCCTCCGAAGAGGTCAACCACGAAAACCAGACTCCTATCCCCATCTGTTGGTCTCCCCGAGGGAAGGTATTTTATTTCCCTTAAATGAACCACTGAAAAGGGAAAACCACTCTTACACACAGGAAAGATATGTGAAAAGAACTGAAAACTCACCAAATTTATATACCTTTTACGAATCCCCTTTTTGTGATGGGACAAGTCCTCAAACTCGTTGGTGTGGTGTGGTAATTACAAGCCCCACGAGGGAAAATAGTTCAAAATAACATGGTCCATTGCCAAAAATGTTTTATTATGAACACGGTTAAGAACATCCGGTTAATCCGAATGATTCGGAAAAAATTTACTTTGAAAAGGAATATTTCAATATAAAACAGTGTAAACCTTAATTCAAAATAGTTCTTTATTTAATATTCACGCACTGTACTTATGGTACACATTTTAAAATGGAATAAACTACAGAACAGAACATATGTTTAGTATGAAAATTGTACAAAGAACCTCTTTAGAAAGTTTGTCTTTAAGAGAAAACTCACCAAATAAATGTCCAAAACACAGAACAAACTGCTTTCACTGTAGAATATCACACTGTAAATGTTATTCGGACGAGTATAGAACGAGCGCGGAACGACTGACGGCCAACAGTACGGGCACACGCAGTCAACCCTAAGTTTGGTGGAGGATGGGACACAGTCGAAGTGGGGTACAGCGGCAAAAAACGTTCACATTACGACAAAATACATAGACACAATAGACCCGTGAGTGAGTGGAGTGGTGAAGATTAACGTCGCACTGTTCAGCTACACGAGGGCTTTTGCGACGGACCACGTAATTTTTAAACCATGGTCAAGTGACGTGGACGACACCTGAGCTGGCACCACGTCACTCTCCTAAAAATGACTCAAAAACGTTTAACAGATGGTCCTTTATTCGAACTCGTAACAAAGCCAGCCACGATCCGATGCCTTCGGTTAGCTCCCGGTTCAAATAGTGATTTCGCTGATGTAATAATCACGTAATCCGAACAGGGGTCGGTCCGATATTGTTCGGTCTATCGGGACTGTACTGTATTGACTTTGATTTGACAAACGTCAAGATGATAATAAAGCTCAATGCAGCAGGGTCCGATCAATTGCCTTCAGTACAGCCCTGAAGAGTTCTTTCAGCTCGAAGAAATGTTTCGGAAGGGGGGCGGGACACAAAAACAAGGTCCTTAACGTAACCTCATACGAAGAATTCACAAGACATTAAATCATGGGATCTAGTAGGCCAGGGGAATAAAGCTTGTCATTCTCACTAAAACGCCCAATTCAACGTTAAGTTAATGGTTAAATTAGTCGCTTGGGTCAGAGGTACTCAAACTTTTTTTCCTGTCGGGCCGCATACATATGACAGGTATCTCAGGCAAGGCGCACTATGAGTATAATTAAAGGAGAAAAAAATACACACAAAAGGACCAAAGGAACATGGGACAATATAAAATTAATCAAAATATTAAAATTTAATTTTTTTGGCTGATACTTTATTAATCATTCGCCCAAAAAATATTTACTTTTATGCATCTTTTATTGAGTTATGGGATAGTTTCTATTTCCTTTCATACATGACCAAGCCTTTTGTTTACATTCTACCATAAAAAAAGCAAATGGATAGCAAAATTGATACATTTTGTAGCTTGATTTATAGAATTTCCCGCTAAATTTTTAGTACATTGATTAAATAATTTAATTTCTTAGTGCAATGGACCAGGACTGGGCCATTCAGAAAATGCTAGTAGGCCGCAGTTTGCGTAATAAAGGTTAAGGTAATCATTAACTGGAATGTGCTAATGAGAGGGTGATTAATACAATAATAAGTAATACAATATTGGTGAGTTTGTGGTCCTTTTCATATACCTTTCATGAGCGTTCGTGTGATACTTTTTTAAAATATACCCTTTTCAAAACGAATGAATTGTTTAGGCTAACCTTGTATATTTGAAATGAAAACACAAGATAAAAACTATTAGGATAGAGGAAATAATTATTTAATAATAGTCATTAGCACTGGTAACTTTAAGATCCATTTGAACAAATTTAATTTAGCTCCGTCATCTTCCTGTGATTGTAATATTGGCGGCGAGGAAAATACAGAACATGTGCTCCTTCTGGGCTCCAAGTTTGTCAGAGGAAGAAAGATTCTAAGACTAGTTCTCGAGGGCATTAATACAAATTGACTGCCAAATTTTCACCCACTTATTTCCAACAAAAGTGTCTTTAAAAAGTTCTGTAAGCTTATTATCAATGTTTGTAATCCTTTTTACTCCTTAAATCCCCCCCTTTCCCTTGTAATGCTCGTACTTACTTCCTTTTGCCTCGTATCATATCGGGTTTTTAAAAGAACATCGGAGATTTAAAGCTTTATAATATTTATCACATATAAATTACAAGTATAATTCATACATTGAATGAAAGAGTAACTGAAACAATTTTAACTACAAGTTTACAAATGTTCACGTCACACGGCTCACATCCAGTCGTTAGGCGAGTTCATCCCCAACTTTTTTGAATGTGTCTGAGGAAATTCTTGCAACATCTACTTCAATCCTGTGTCTCAAGACTGAAAGGTCAGCTGGTAGCAGAGGAACGTACACACAGTCCTTAATGAACCTCCATAGATAAAAGTCACATGGTGTCAGATCGGTTGAACGTGCAGGTCATGCGATAAAGCTTTATCGGGAGACTCTTTGAGGCCAATCCATTGGTTGGTTATAGTGATATTTAACCAATCGCGTACTGAGAGATGCCAGAGAGGCGGTGAACCATCTTGCTGCCAAATTAAGTTGTATGGTTCACTTTCTTCCAATTGAGGAAATAGCCATAGTTGTAGAGCATCAAGATAGGCAGAACCAGTTACAGTTGGTTACCAGTTAAAGCCTTGGTTGTCCCATAGTTTTCCCTTTACAAAGACATGCAGTTGTTTCAAACTGATGATGCTACCTAAGAATGTTATTAGCATTTGGAGGTTGACAGCCGAACTTAATACGAAACACTCGTTGCACAGTAATAGCAGATTCTGTCTTTGCAAACTGGATAACGCAAAAAGCTTTCTGTTTACTAGTCACCATTTTTTTACTAGCGCGTTGATCATCAAGAAAGGAGAAAAAAATTAGCTTACGTTTCATGCACACATGCCAGCAAACAAAAATGTTTCTGCTGCTCTTTCATTCGATGTATGAGTCATAATAATATGTTGTATGTACTGAATACTATATGCGTTTAAACTCCGATATTCTTTTAGAAACACCCGGTACTTTGTGGTTCACAGGGATTTATAAACATTTTCAATAAAAAAAATAATAGTAAAAGTGCATTTTAATCACTAGTTAAATTATAACCCATCCAGCCCAAATTTTTCGTTGACATAACAAATGATCTATCGAAAGTTAAAGTGAATTAATTAAGAACAAATCTCTTCTTTTCTCCGTCTTATAATTTCAATGCATTCGGATGAAAAATACCACATAATTAATAGATGTACTAGCTGCTTTCCAAACGACATGTTTTGTAGCTAACTATAAATTATTTATTAATACCAAGTATGCTATCCTTCATTAAACGGAAGATGGCCGAATTCCAAATATATTTATAAACCTGCGATAACACCTTGCGAAATATTGATGAGGTTTTAAAAGCATATGTAAATGTTGTGTAACAGATGTCTTCTCTTGTAGCAGATGTCAAAACAGAAATAAAATAGAAACAACTTCAGAGCGTAGAAGCAGAGAGAATATTTCGAAAAATAACAATTTTCGATGAAGCTTCCGTTTAGTGTAAGGTGTTTGGAATTGAACGTATGAATATAGTAATTTGCTTGGAATTATTCAAAGTGGAATTTAAAATTTTATGGTAAATTGTCTTGATTGTTTGATATTGCAACAAATTTAATGGTTTCAGTTAAATTTATCAAATATTTATTTAAATTTTTGAATCGTATTTTGTATATCTCTAAAGTATTCGAACACTTTGTATGATTTGTGACAAATATGAAATATCTTACATTCAATAGATACCAAGTTATAGTCTGTAGTCAATGAATTGTAAGAGTTTGTAGTTAATTAATGATTAAATTGATAATTTATTTCTTGAGTTTTCTAAACTTTAATTAAGAATCTATATAAATAAGATGGAACATGTTTTAGAAATTTTTTTTCAGTTCTTTTTTTTAACCAATGGATCAGCATTCAATGAAAATTTCGAGCTATAAACTATATTTTGATAGATTTTAAAATATTTTTAAAGGTTTATCATTAATGTTTAGGTTTTTATAAATCTGCCGAGTAATTATTAAAAACAAATTTGTATACTGATGTTATACGAATGAAAAGTAAATTTAAAACACATATAACTTTGATATATTTTCGACTTATCTTAATTATTAATCTTATAAGATTTTTTGAAAAGAAAAACTACATAATTTTCTTATATCTGCGCTACTCTAATAAAAATATCTTGATGCAGTTTTTATTATTTTTCAGTGAAATTAATTTTATGGATCTAAAGCCATATTGATTAATATTCATGACTTCCAAAGTGCTCAGACATTTTTTTAAAGAAATTCTCAGCAAGAATTAAGAACAAATAGATTCCTGCTTTTCATTTTTCACTGACTTCCTTATAGAAAAGATCATCTATTTTCAACCAAAGTATTTTAAATTAAAGTTCCTTTTACGCTGATTAAAAGAGTATTACTAAGTCTTGTTTATGATATATTCAGACAAAAAAGTATACAATCCTCGTCATTTTTTTAAAAACTGGGATGTGTTTTTGGTAGAAAAATTATATATATATATATATAAGTTGCTTTTCATTATTTATTCAATTAATTCTAAATTCAATAAAGAAAGTATAGAGAAGATATTTTGAAAAGTGAAGTTAGTTTATGACTAGCTCATTGAATTTATTGTTTAAATGTTAAATGAATGCTGGTATTCATATCACAATATAATTCTTTTTATAATTTTGAAGATTTTTTCAGAATATAAATTACTGATGATGTTTAACAAAATGTTTTTTTTGTATTGTTGTTATTAAACTATTAAAGAATACTTAGCATCCTTGTTGAAGAATCTTTTTTGGTTAGAGCTTAAGAAACTTTTAGTTCTTATTTATCACTATATATTGTTTTAAAAACTTAAAAACACACATATAACTTTAAAATAAGACTATTTTTCTGAATTTGTCGAAGGTTAATAATTCATAATAAATAAATTGTCCCATAAATGAGAAAATTCACTCATCAACACACGTGCACGCACATATACTTGAATTTTGTATGTATTCGCTTACTCGAAATGGTAAGTAGAAATTATCAATCGTAGTATATATACGAGTATATAATTTTTTTATGTTGTTCAATTTACCGCACATTTATAATCAAAGTACTTGGAGTTATTGAGAGAATTATGATTTTAAAGGAAAGTCTTCATTATTTAATCTCATTTTATTTAGTTTCTCTTAAAAAATAAATTTAGAAACCTTTTATACATGTCAAACTATCTGTAGTCTACAGTGGATATTTATATGCAAATTATGTATGAAAATATTGTACATTTCAATAATTTATTTGTCTTACAGGATTATTTCTCTTAATGTACCTGAAATTTGACCTTTTCGGGTAGTTGTTCATTTTTTTACCAAGCAAAGATTGTGTAATGGTAAAAAAACATATTGTCAATTCAGCACGGAACGAAAAAAATCAGAAAGATATATTTTTATAAGCCAAGTATTTATGCCTAAGCTTCTATTTTTGTCACAGAACATCTAGCTTTAGAAAGAAAACAAAAAGATTTGTAGAATTGACAACTTAACTTCGAATGAAATTTGCCGTTGCAAAAATATTATTTTCACTCTAAAAACTGTTTTTTCTTTAAATCTTTGAGTTTTAACATAATAATATAAATTTTTCTGTTGTAACGAATACGTATGCACAACTCTGATTTTTGAATGTTTTGAATTTGATAGATGAAATTAATGTTTTTGTTATAATCTAGGTTAATTCTGTTGTTATATTTCCCACAAATTTTAATGCAATTCAAAAAATAATCCGAATAAGTAATTCTGCTAGGGCTTAATAGAGTTGCCAGAAATAGCTTTGGGATCAAGTCCAATGTATCATCCCTCATTTATAAACAAGACATTGTTCCATTTATTTGTTATGGCTCACGAATCGGTGGCTCCACTTTGAAGAAGAAAATAAATTGTCGGCTTTTGCGAAAAATTCAACGAACAATACTTCTCCGAATTATTTCTGCGATATCCTATGAAGCTATGTTTGCTATTTCAGGTTTTTCGTCTATTGACATCTTTAGTATCAGAAGTAATGAATTCAAGATTGCAACGAAGAACTATACCAATAAGAGTCTAGATGGTTCCCTGCGAGTTTCTGAGCTACCTCATCCTTCTGAACGATTTCCCCTTAAATTGGTTAATTACCGTAAAAAAATTGAAAACAACTTTCCAGTTGTCTGCTTTACAGATGGTTGCAAAATCAACAATAAGGTTGACCTTGCATTTGATATCTTCCAAGATTTTATTGAAATTGAAACTCACCAATTTAGAATAAGAGATGAGTGTAGTGTGTTTCAGACTGAATTACTTTGCATAGCTGAAGCAGTCTCTTGGATCTGCAATAACGAAATCCTTTCATCGAATTTCTTAACTTGCAGCGATTCTCTATCATCTTTGTTTGCCTTAAATAACATTCATTCCCCAAATCAACTAATTGTTAAATCGCATGTTAATCTCAATTTTCTTCGAAGCAGAGGAGTACAAGCTTTCTTTTCTTTTGTTCGAGGACCTACGGGAATCTATGGCAATGAACTTGCTGACTGGCTTGCAAAAGAAGCGACCTGATATTTCTATGAGTATTCCAAAATCATATCATAAGAATGTTTATAAAGAAAAGATTATTTCCGAGTGGAACAACTTGTATTAAATTTCAAATAATGCACATCACACAAAGTAATTTATTCCTTCTATTTAGAGCCGTTTATGGCTAAGCACTTTGAACCTAATTTTAAACTTACACAGTTTCTATCTGGGCATGGAAACCTTAAATCCTATTTAAAACGCTTCAATGTTTCTCCTACTCACCAGTGTTCTAACTCCAGTGACACAGTTCAGAATGCCAAGTGACTTATTCTTGGTTGTACTAAATTCTCTTTGGAAAGACGTACACTCATGAATTGCCTACAAAAGAACAATACAGTGTGGCCTCTTTTCTCTGCTTTTGTTCAAGGCAAATCATCTTTTACATCGTTTTGTGCATGCATTAATAGCGGTTTTTTCTGTATTATTTACATTGTAAATTTTATGTGTTTGTTAACATTTTCTGTACGTGAATATACGTGTGTATGTGTGTGTTTATATAAGTGTATATATATATGTATGTGTATATATATATATATATATATGTATATATATATATATATGTGTGTATGTGCGTGTATACATATATGTTTCTGCATGTGTGCCTATGTGTGTATGTATGCTTTACGTATTTGTATTTTGAAATTATTTTTGTGATCCTGTTTTCTTATCTTCCTCATTGTATAACTTTAAGTATTGATTATATCCGCTTGGATGTGAGAAATCTGGTATTTAATTCTGTATCTGTTGTATTTGAAACCACTTTTTTTCTCTCATTCCCCCCTTTTTGGTTCCTATTTGTGCCTATATCCTTATACACGTAAGTCTACCTAGTCTAACCGAGTCTAATTAGAGTCTAAAAAATGGATCGAAGCGATGCGGCTATTTGAAGATGCTGGCAAGAATGGGCGGACAATGGCAAATTTCAGCGTCATAATGGTAGCGATTGACTTTGGGCCGTAGCAGATCAGGAGGACAGATTGATTGTCAGATTAGTCTAAGAGCTTGATTCATCGTTATCAACCATCAGACCTACTACCCGCCCACGAGTGTCCATCATGATCATTCACAGACCGCTCATAGAGCGAAATTGACGCTCGTACCCACATCAACACCACCTCCCATTCACGCCTGCTCACTGTTGAGCTAGATTACAGTGGTTCTTGAATCGATCAGGATGGAATCATACTAACTAGGGATGTATAGTGTTTAGCGACGAATCTCGCTTCCATCGGTGTCCTGACGATCATCGAAGACGTGTCTGGAGACGGCCAGGGTAGTGTGCCGATACTTCTTTCAATATTGTCCACTACACAGGTCCATAACAAGATGTCATGTTCTGGGGTGCCATTTATTTTGAAGCTGGACCCCTTTGGTCGTCATTAGAGGCAAATCGCACACGCCGACGACATTTTGAGAACTTTTTTGCTACCGTTCCTTTTACAGTAACCTGGGCTTATTTTTCAGAAATATAATGCCTGACCGCAAACGGCACAAGTTCCTATGAACTCTCTTAGAGATTGTCAAATACTTCCTTGTCCAGACAGATCACCATATCTCTCTTCAAACAAGCATGCCTGGGATAAGATGGGAATGTGACCGCATCTACCAGGGAATATTGATGATCTTTCCTGATAATTGGAGCAAATATGGCAAGAAATACTGCAGGAGACCATCAAAGGTCTTTATCACTCTATGCCTCGTCGTGTGTCAGCTTACATCCAGACTAGAGGTGGGTCAACTCCTTATTGAGCTCTATACTTCGTTACTACATAATTCTGAAAAATATCGTTCAATTTTTCAGGAATTTTAATCATTTTTTATTCTGTACGTAATCTTTCTACCCATCAATATTTGTTTGCATTGGACTACTTGTTCTAGGTGTGTCGTTTTCTTTGTTATAGAGCGTAGTCTCGTGATTACTCATTGTGTAACTGCCAAAAGTAAATCTTTCACAGATGGCGAACATATGATAAAACATATATTCCGGTGTTAATAGTTATCTTTAAATGATGCACATAACTGATATATAATAAAAATCTAAATTTGTATTTTTGGCTTCTATACTATCTAAATCTGCATGAACGGCCACAGGAATATAATTGTTTGAAATATTTTAACAATTGAATATTGATGAATTACATGGGTAAATTGGTTCCGCACACCACGGCAATAAGATTGCCGACCCCTGTTCTGAAATGTGATTTGTCTTTGGTTAACGTGTAACTTTCTATCCCTTCCATAGCCATGTTTTTCTCGGTTTGTGTTTTTTCACATTCAAAATACCACTTTTACCACAATTATTTAACAATCACTTCCATCCCCCCCTGTGTCTTAAATGTAAAGCATGTAACAAAATTAGGGATACATTTTACTGTAAATTGCGTGTGGGTGAATACTTCTTTTTTTAAAAATATTAAATGTGGATAATATTAGGTGTTTGGTTGAATTTTAGCATATATATATATATATATATATATATATATATATATATATATATATATGAAGTGGATGGCTATACGCGCTACTGCAAGCCCCCTTAGCATCCCCCTTTCAAGTGGCTTCCAAGGGAAGCAGAGGGCAATAACTCCGACGGAAGAGGCAGTGAGAGAAGAGAAGAGACATGAGAACACGAGTGAAGAGGTTCAGAACGCAAGAGAAGCAGACGCACATCGAAAGGGCCGTAATAACGCTTAAAAAATAATAAAAGCCAATTAGGCAACGACGCGCGTTTAAATGTTTCTCTTAATTCATTAACTGATATTTTTCATTTTATTTATTCTTTTTTTAAAAATAAACAGATTATTCTGTCAAAAGAGTTTACGAATTCCTCCCAGTAACAACATAACATATATATCAACATTTTATTATTTTTTTCTCCAAAACTAATTAAGGTAGTGTAAAATAAATCCCTAAAGGTGTTTAAAACATTCTCAAAAATATTACAAAAATTTCATGTCAAAAAATTAATTAACACAAAAAGAGTAGAATTTTAAAAATATCCAAATTTCTTAAAAAAATTAAATTTGTAAACTTGTGTGAATAATATGTGGAAAATTTTTCTCGTATCATTTTCTTAAATAAGCATTATATGAAATGCGATAAAATGTAATTTTTAAATACATAAATAAACAATATTGGTCAAAGGGTGCCGAATCTTTTTAATTACTTCCTATTATCAATGTGCAATGTTGTGTATGATTGTATTTGTTTAATCTTGAACAATTATTAAGTTTAATTTTTTAACTCTTGCCACACTATTTCTTGTATATATTTTCCCACGAGTAAATTACTGCTTCCGGTAATATCCTTAGATCCTTGTTAAAAATCTAGTTCCTCTTAGCAATAATTTATTCTTGATCAGATTCAAACTTGACATGAATTAGTTAAGACCCTATTAACCTTATTTGTTAGTAAAAACAGGAAAGAATACCTAATTTACATTAATTACTATGATTTTAAATCATTATGAAACCTTTAGAGTCATAAAATAATTTCCGTGCTCCAGATTGGGTAAACTGTCCACTGTGCGTAGTGAACCTACGATTTGTCTGCGCTTGAAGGCGTCTAAATTAGGCAGTTTACCCCTACTGGCAATTCCAAGAACTAATTTAAAACAACCACAGTACGCGCTACATAAGCAGTTACCACAGCACTCGCACTTGCGCTTAAATGATGAGCAGCGCTACACAATTTGCAATGCCCTTGCTATTCCTAATTCAGTGGCACTTCAGTGTACTTTGGTCGCCTTGTAAACTTAGGTTCCACACAGGATCGCAGATTCAGGTTGTAAGAGTTCCAGCTGTGTGGATTAAATTTATTTTTCTCATGATTTACATTTTGGAACACAAATTCCTAAACATTGTATCCACTTGCAAATTTTAGCCTATTATACAACCAACCATCTAATAACCCATCAGGCACCATCGGAGAGTATCTTTCATAATATTCTGAAAATAATGATGCATTACTTGTCATGTATATTCTAGATCTATACTTTGTGCTTCGAAAATGACATCTTTACAATAATTTCAAGATATTCATTCTTTTGAAATTCATTGAAAATAGAAACTTTTATGTATTTCTCTATGCTATTTTTTAAAATCTTCAACTTATAAATTCTTATTCATTTACTTTGAATTTTTATTACAGAATTTTTTTTTCGGTTTTTTTCCTCTGAATTTTCTTGTATTTATTAGTCTGCCAAGTATCATAAAAGGTGTGATCAAATTGATTTAACCCTACTTATTTGATCCTAAGTCTGAAATTGTTTTTGAATTGCTACGCTCGTCCTACCCTTATTATTTTTTTACTGTATTTTTCTTCTTATTTTCATATAATTATTTCATTGATTAGCTCAATTTCCGAAACAGGTAACAAATATGAAGAGTAACTTTTACTAATTGGTAAGTTCTTTCCCCCTTATCATTATTTTTAGTATTGTACAGATAGTTACCTTCTCTGTTTATAAGCAAAACAACTTTAGCTTATTTTATTCTTGATGCAAAAAAAAGTTTAAAAAAAAAGACGAAATAAATACTTTTTCTTCAAGAAACCCTAATAAAATGTATTTATTTGGAACGCAAGAATATGCGAAAGAAGAAAAAAGTAACACTTTTTTTTATCATGAAAGTATTATATCTCAGCAAAAAATCTTTCCTTCCCATGAATCTGAAATGAAGTATTCAATTTCGCTTTATAATTGCTGTTCCTTAGAGGATATGGTGTTTTACTACTTATTATCTTCTTTCGGTCGAATAACCGTTCCAAAAACACAATGTGTGGACTCTCAGCGTAAAGTCAGACAATTGTGTCGTGTGAAGCAGTAAATTTTTTTTCTTCAGTTCCACCGTCACATTTTGTAGTAATGGGCTCATAAAGCTATAAAGCTTCTTGAATTAAGTTCCCAAATTTCTTCCCCATTTATTGATCTGAATTTTTTTGTCGTTCTCGATATGCAACATTTTAAATAAGATGTCTAAGACAATTATAATTTGTTGGACCATGTTCTCTCTAAGTTTTGATTTGAGTATTCTCTTTGATGATTCTTAAAACAGGAGAGTTAGCTACTCACTCTTTAAAGTATTAGAAATAAAAAAAAGCAATTTATAACATCTTATCCTTTTTCGGAACATTAAGTCCATCACAATTTTTAATAAAGCTATTTTAGCTACTTTTTACGTAAAATAATCGCTTTCAGTTTTGCATTGTTCATGGAGCTACAAATCATTGATTAGTTTCCGAAAAAAATCCTGTTATTTAATTGGTTATTATTATTTTTTAATGAAGATATGTAGAATGATTTCCATTCGCTACAGGAATCACATGAAGCTTACAGAAGTAAGTAAAACAGACAAAACAAGATAAATAAAATAAGGATAAATAACAAAAAAAAAATTGAAATCATAAAATGAAGCAATTAAGCCAGTGCTTCTCAAAGTTTCAATATTTGCAACCCAATATTCAATCATCATTTTCATCGCACCCCCCTTCCATACAATAACAATGTATTGAATTCAATAATACCAGACTTCGACATTAAAGGTGCAATATACGACTTTAACCTATTAAGTACCACCGGTGTATATAAACGTCTCGATTAACCCGGACGTATTTATACGTCTTTGCGAAGAACGTTCTTTTCTGTGCATTACTATCCATAAAATTATTTCGAAGTCTTCGGCTTGCAATAAAAGGACCTTGACACTATTTGTGCAGGATTTACTTATTTCGGAGGATTCCTTTTCTCTCCCTCCCCCTCAATATATAACATACGCGTGCCTACATGGAAAGCAGTGGCATTGGGGTGCGAATCGAGTAACTTTTTATCGGCAATTAACGGATTTTTTATAAACCATATAAATTATCAAGATAGATGTTGATTTTTGTGTACAGTTTTTTTTATATAGAACAAGCCCATGGGGTCACTGGTAATTATTAAATTTGAGTTTATATATTGTTAAATTAATTGTAAAATACATTTTGCAATACTGTGATACATTTATAAGTTTGTTATATCAGTGCAAATGTGTATTTTATTTTTTATTATGTCAGAATGTATTCTGTTTGTTTAATTTCAGTAAATGAATAATTGTTCAAAATTAATTTTTTGCTTATGACTCTTCAATATGCTGTCGCTTCCTAGGTGGGCGTGCCTCACAGTTTGAGAAAATGCTGAATTAAGTTACAAAGTCAAACGTGTTCATTACAAAATTAAACAATTAAGCAATTATAACAGTGGAGTAAAGTAAGCAAAATAAAGAAGTAATAAAATCAGGACAATTAAAAAGAAATACAAAATCAAATCGATGAATTTACAAAATGACAGAAATCTAGCTTTGCTTGTGTGTGTGTGTGAGTACCGAGTGTTCCAAAGAGTGTCAAAATTTTCTTTTGCTTTTTTCTTATAAAAAGATTATGGAATATTAACTGAGATGTCAGCTCTATGCATGGTTGAGGGCCTTTCAATTCTAAAAATTTTGGTACGGCCTTGAACACAAGTAAAAGACAATAGAACATTTGTGTGAATAAGAATTTTAAGGTTTTTTTGAATTTCCACCAGGACATTATTGAACGGTGAAATATTTTGTAAAGTTTCTAAGGAGGAAAGTGTATGCAAACAAATCAAATACTTAGAAGCGCCTTTTCAGATCGACTATAGTTTTTT
This sequence comes from Trichonephila clavipes, assembly GCA_019973935.1. NCBI lineage: Eukaryota > Metazoa > Arthropoda > Arachnida > Araneae > Nephilidae > Trichonephila > Trichonephila clavipes. The sequence goes on from BMAU01015219.1 coordinate 78,684, forward strand.
TTGGAAGGTATATATTGCGCTAGTGATTAGGGCAGCAGTTAATACAGCTGTTTTAAAATTTTCCAAAGAAATTCATTTATTACGTTATGGTATTTTGTAACATTAAACAGCTGAATCCTATTTTAGCCTACATCTTTCTTTATCACCCACTTAGCAAAGTATTATCCTCATATTGAATAGAAGTCCAATACAGAAAAATGAGTTGCTGGAGCAATTTGGTTCAATTTATTTTTCTTCTTTGCCAAAAGTGTAGACCAGCGTTTCTCAAACTTTGGGACACGTGCATGATAACCCTAGGTGGTAAGGGAGGGGGGTTGAGAGCATATAAAAAATCGAAAATAAAAAATTATTTAAAAAAAAATTAATTTATTGAAAGGAAACAAAACAAAATATATTCTGAACTATGAAAAGTAACATACTTATCCTAATACTAAACAGCAACTTAAAATATTTATTACTTCAAAGTAACCTATGAGAAAAAAAAATGTAACACTTGTATTGATAATTTGCATGGTTTATAAATAAGGTCGTACAGTAGGCTTGGCGTAAAAGTATATTATAATTGCATTCAATAAGTTGTCATTTGATGGGGGAGGATTTATGGGGGATTTATGAGGGAAAATTATGATGGAAAACTGAGTTGCGAATATGGCAAGAATTAGAAGCACTATGTGTTGTAGACTAAAATACCCCATTAAATAAATTATAACTAAAGAATTAATTTGAAAAATTTAGTGCATTAAAACACTTCCACAATAGGATTATTAATAGAAATAAATAAAACGTGCTAATATAATGATTACTGTATGATAATGCGTTTTTTGCATTTTGTCAAAAATATGCAAATTATTAAACTAAAAAATAATGAAAATAATTATATTTTTTCTTATAACAGATAATGAAAGATCTAACGATTTGAGTTAGCTCGTTTTCCGTAAACAAAAAAAAGCAAAGATACAATAAATGTGTCGGTAAAATATTTTAAAGAAATATATCATAAAATCTGGCGTATAACGCGCACTTATACTTTCAATTTGTATTTTTTAATTTTGAAGCATATTTGCCGTGTAACACGCACCCCTTTTTGCACGAAGGAACCTAAAAAGCAATTAGAGTTCATGTATTTGAGGTATTATCCAAGAATGTATTAAAAAAGTATCATACTTCAAGTACTACAACACTTTTCAAAATCATAAGAAATGTCTTTTAAATAAACCATATTTAGATACATATAGAAATCTAACCTTTTTAAGCTCATCCTCTTTTAATTTTAAAGCTATCGTTTTTTCCTTATTTTTCGATTTTATTTTTTGTGTTAAAAGTACGCGTTATGCATCGGATTTTACGGTAGTTGTATTTCATACTTTTTGAAATATTACGTATATTACAAAACTGATGAAAAGAAGTGTAAAATAAGAGCAAACGAGTGGTTACATGTGTGTTTTATCGCCGATAATAGCATTGATAAACGAATAACAAGGGAAAAATATATTTTACGAAGTATTAAAAAAGTATCATACTTCAAGTACTACAACACTTTTCAAAATCATAAGAAATGTCTTTTAAATAAACCATATTTAGATACATATAGAAATCTAACCTTTTTAAGCTCATCCTCTTTTAATTTTAAAGCTATCGTTTTTTCCTTATTTTTCGATTTTATTTTTTGTGTTAAAAGTACGCGTTATGCATCGGATTTTACGATAGTTGTATTTCATACTTTTTGAAATATTACGTATATTACAAAACTGATGAAAAGAAGTGTAAAATAAGAGCAAACGAGTGGTTACATGTGTGTTTTATCGCCGATAATAGCATTGATAAACGAATAACAAGGGAAAAATATATTTTACGAAAGGAGAGAGAAACTAAAATCACGACAAAAAAGGAAAATAATTTCCTATGCAATGAAAGAATTATGTAATAATTTTCAAAAAAAAAAGTAATAGTGATAATAATTTTATGAAAAACACAAAATGTGATGAAAAAAATTTTTAGAATTTTTTTTTCATATTCATAATATCTGATGCACAAAGTAAACATAATATATCATGATTTAAACTGAATAATAATGTGAATTTTGTAATAAAACTAAAGCTGACCAAGATTAAAGTATTTTAAACACTAAAAAACTTCTGAAAATATTTGAATTTTGTAGCTATTTCCGGAAGATAACCTTAAGCGTATTTTCACGCAACCCTACTATCGTAAATTTAACTTACAATCTTGTGATGTTTTATTCAGTTTTGTGGTCACTGAAGACTTCCATAAAAATGATGGAATCCTTCTTTCTTTGTGGGTCATTGCAGAAACATTGACTCATAAAAATGGCCGAGTATTTGTCAAAAATGTCTAGTAGCTTTAATATTTCTTTTTGAAAAATAGACACAAATGCAAATGTAATATATGAGAAACTATACTTCTTATCTTCCCAGCCTTTCGGAGTTTAAAGAAACTTATTATGTGTTTTTATTAAATGTTTTGTATTAAATTAGATAAACATATTTCTAAAAAAATAATTTGATATTTATGGCCGATACAAATTTCCCAACTTTATCTTAGGAATATCTTTTGATTTCAAAGAACATTATTCAATACATATTACAAAATAATAAAATTAATACATAATTTGCTCTAATTAGAATTCCACAAAGAAAACAAATATTTGCGTAGATGGAGATTTTATTGTCGTTGTCTGTTTTGTTTATTTGATGTTTTGAGATAGTAAGTAATAGTTATGTACATAAGTATATAATAGCTTCAAAAATACTTATTAAAAATTATTCCAAAGAATATTATTTCTTGTAGATATTTTTTTATTTAGCTTTGCGTAAATCCAACATTTTTTTCAAAAAGAAATATTTTTAAACAATCGTATTTTTGCAAATTTTGTGTAAAATATTGTAACTAATTTGTATTTGGATGTGTGTAATGTTTTTATCTTACTCTAAATTATATTTAATTTACGTTACAATTGTAATATTCACAATCAACGCCATCCTTTATGTTATAGTAGCGATTCAATGAGAACTTGGTGATAGAGCCATTGGCATCATTTTTTGGCGACCAAGTTGGTGACTTTGACAACCTTTTGGCGACCATGATGGCGAGGTCGAGACCCTCTGGATTCTTCTAAAAACTTGTGGAGAAATGCACTCATTTCACGCTCTATGACGCAAGCGGATTTTTCTAGAAGTTTCCACCAGGCCTTTAAATAGAGATGCTTGCAAAACGAGAGTCAGTCTTGTTTCAACCAGCGATTAGGGAGCATTGTTTTGACTAGTGACTAGTAAACTTACCTTGACCGTGAATACCGATTAGCTCGGTTGTGCTTGTGAATAATCTTTTACATACGTGTATTTTGAACTCTCTTATTTGTGTTTGAGGGCTGTTGAAGGTGTATAGACCTTCTGAGATTTATTCTGTGAATATTGTTGTTGAATCCTGTATATTCGAGGATTGAATTTTTTGACAATAAATTCTCATTTCTCTTAAAGAATTGTTTTTCTTCTTTGAGACTGATTTGCATAAAATCCTCGAACCTCGATAAACGTAACAGTATCAATTATGACTGCATAAAATGAGAATTCTGTAAACAAGCTTGTTGAGTAAAATGAAAAAAAACTAATCAATAATTAGTTAATTAAAAATAATAATTTATAATTAATTATTGGTGATAATTTAATAGTTAATGTGTGTGTGAATAATAACAATTTTATAGTTAAATAATAATAATTAATTAATTAAATTTTTAAATCAATTTTTGTACACGGAATACTTAGGAAAAACCTTACACAAAACTGAGTTGAATCAGTTAAATATATTTAAGTATATCTCAGAATATTTTTTTATAATGCTTCATTAAAAACATATAATAATTATTGAAAATATTTTTAAAAAAGGTTTGCGTAAAAAAAATATATGAGTTTTTACTTGCTTTGGCTTCTGTTTCAAGAAAATAATTACAACATACAGGCACAGATACACCAATTTCATTTTTGTATACCTAAAACTTTCTAATACTATTTTTTTTAAAAAAAATCCTTTTTTTTTCATAATGCAGTATTATTTCAGTAATTTATGTGAAACTTTCTCTTCTTTTCTCAAAGCATTTACTTTCATTGAAAAATACTTTCCTTTTTTTTCTATGTGTCTCTATTACTTTCAATATTCTTTAAAAATATAAGATGTTTTTCATGCATGCAACTAAAAATTTATATTTTGCAAACTATTTTTTCCTACATGCTTTTCATTCATCTAATGAGAAAGAAAAGATGCTAATAAAAGCAAAAATTTAAATTATATATATATTTTCCACTTTTTTAACAGAATAAAATATTCGCGTTGTGAGAGAGTACGCAGTATCTTCTTAATTAAATGTACATAGGCCAACTATTTCGTTAAGGAAAATGTTAAATGCAAACAAATTTATGCCATTAAAAATAATTTTATATATTTGAATTTCTGAAATAGAATATTTTAATTTCTAGCATCTATTCTTTTCAGAAAGCAAAACAAATATCAAAATTTAAATTTAATATTGCTTTCGAGAAAACAGTTATAATAAGAATAAATTAAAAAATATATATACAGTTGAACCTGTTTTTGAGCGTTAGATAGGGACCGTATATAAAAAAACCGCACAAAAAATATTTAAAAATTTCATAATTTCTTACATATAACAAACTAATTAGGGGAACTACAACAAAAAACTTTTTTTATGCGGTGGCTAGGGACCGCATAAAAAAAAGAAGAATTTATAAAATACACCAATTATGTACGACATTTATGTAAGAATACTTCCATAACAAAATAAATAATTAAATATTACACATGGAAACATTTTAAAAACATATAGTTTCTTATTGTATACACGGATAAGTTTCCAAAATGCACATACACTGGTGTACAAAAATTAAGGACGAGACGGTTTTTTCAATATAACTTTGTACAAAAGCTTTCCAAATCAACACATTTAATACCGTAAGATCCCCAATACGTAAGGACATGTGTAATATGTAAGCAACACTTACTAAAAGAGAAATCAGAGGGATAAAAAGAAGCTTGATTGAAAAAGTAGCATGGAGCGCAATGCGACTGAAGGCCGAAACATCCCTGTGATGGGTGTCCAGCAAGAAAGGGGATATGATCTCCCCTGACTGCTAGGCAGGTTTCACAGCGTCTGCCCATGCTGAGAATGAGGGTGTTAATGAGTTGTTGAGGCATTGCTGCCCATTCATCTTGCAGCGCCAATCGAAGCTCCCGAATCGTTACTGGTGGTAAAGTACGAGCTGCCAAGCGTCTGCCTAGAAAATCCCATTTATGCTCGATGGGATTGAGATCCGGAGATCGTGCCGGCCAATCCATACGTTCAATATCCTCACTCTCTAAGAGCTGTTCGGCAGCTACTGTGCGATGACATGGTGCATTGTCGTCCATGAAAAGGAACTGCAGACCCATAGCGCCTCTAAAAAGACGCACATATGGAAGAAGAATCTCGTTACAATAACGGGTCCCGTTTACTGAACCTGCGTCGAAGATGTGAAGGTCTGTACGACTACCAAGCATGATGCCTCCCCAAACGAGAACACCGCGACCTCCATACCTGTCCCTTTCAATGATGTTCGAGGGAGGATTGCGGCTTCCCCGCTCTCTCCAGATGAGTATGCGATGAGAATCGCTACTCAAACTGAATCTGCTCTCATCTGTGAAGAGTACTCGTCCCCATTCACTGTCTCTCTAATTCCGGTGTTCCCGGCACCACAGAGAACGCCTTCTCCGATGGGCAGGCGTTAAAGGTACACACCGTACAGGGCGTCGTGCAAACAGACCACCACCGTGCAGTCTTCTGGCCACGGTAAAACGCGATATCGGTTGTCCAGTCGCCTGTGTCGTGTGTCTAGCGATTTCTCCCCCTGCCTGTTTCTTCTGGCCTGTAAGACAATGTACCGGTCATCTGCGGGTGTGGTTCCTCGTGGACGACCACTACTGAACCCCCAGATAGCTGTTCCTGTAGTTTGAAATTGTCTCCAAAGTCGTGAAACGATGCTGTGAGCAATTCCGTGCTCTGCAGCCACACTTGTCACACTGCGGCCTTCCTCCAACTTCCCAATTATTCGACCTCGGTTAAAAGCATCCAGATGTCATCTAACAGATTGATTATTCGCCATTTCTCGCTGAGGCAGCAACTCGGTTTGATTTTAACTGCTATACGGCGTGCAATCTCTTTGCCAGAAATATTGATCTTACACCGACAACATGCTTTATACTACTCAGACACTCCCCCATTACGTCTACCTGCATATCTGCGCCTGTGCTACCGTACATCACCTTACTTATTCTCCTGATTGGTCTTTCTGTCCGCTCTGCCTCTTCGTTCAGCTGATATGCTAATTTTTCGACTTCGTCCTTAATTTTTGCACACCAGTGTACTTTATTTATTGCTACTCATTGTAATCCAAAGCCCGGAAATGAATAAGTTCAAAATCACTTTCGTCACTTGAAGGTACAATTTGAATTGATTTATTTTATGGCAACATAACATAAGAGATAAATTTTTGGTCGAAGATCGGGTGGTCAGTTGCTCGTAAATGTCACGATAATCAGATATACATGATTAAAGCTCTTTTTGGATTTCTACACTCCTTTCTTAATTGGTATTTATTTTAAGAAAATGCTTTTCCTATTTTTGGAAAGCTGGATCCCTGCATATTTTTATCCGCTCTCAAAGAATCCGGTTCTTCTTGTCCGTCTTCAAAAGCCATCAACTTATTGATAATGTCATTGTCATTGAAAGTTTTGTCTTAAATCAAGCATGGGCTGCTGGAGCGTTGAGAGAAAGTATCTGAATGCGCATTATCGGGAGACTATTTGTAACAAATGAATAGAGCGTCTTAAAGTGTCTGTATTTCTTCGTACACCCCCGCCTCACGAAGGGGGCAGGACTCCAGGGGCCCAAACCTTGACTAACGCTAAACACGTTTTTGCCCAATTCATAAAATATTAAAGGCGAAACCTGACTTTCAGGGGAGGGGGTCCTAATATTCTCCGTTACGTCACTGGTAAATAGATAGAAAACATTACTGTGGCGCCCAAAACCATTGAAATTTATACACTGCATAAAAAAAGATAGCACATAAAATATCGCACAAAAATAAAATCGCACAAAAACAGGTTCTAAATTATATTTCGTCTTGTTCATAAATTCACGTAGATTTAAAACAGATATAGAAAAATCACTATATATTTAAACTAGATCGTCTTTGCTGCGTGTGGCTACATGGCCATACCCTCATGTCTATATAGCCTCATGTTGCATGGCTATGTATTGTTATTGATATAGATGTCCTAGCATAAATCTTTCGATTATAATTAAAATTATTCTTATAGCACTCGCTTCTTCAGGAGGAAAAGGACAGGGCAAATTTCTGAAACCGCAGCATATGTGTCTGTGACTCTCTCATAGCCCCTTGGAGTCGATTTCCACAAAACCCATTTTTACAGGATCTCTACTAAATAAAAAACATGCCTGCCAAATTTGGTCTTTAGGTTTAATGGTTCAAAAAAGGGATTTCTTTTATTTTTAACGTCCCCCAAACCACCTGAGGTTCAATTTCCGCAAAACCCGTTCTTAGTGGTTCAGTAATCAACAAAAGAAGCATGTTTGCCAAATTCATAGTCTGTTGGTCTAATGGTTTCAAAAGCGGACACTTTCTACTTGTAAAGCCACCATAACCTCTCTTGGGAGTTGACTTTCTCAAAAACAGTTCTTCCTGGATCTCTATTCCACAAAAGAAGCAAGTGTACCTTATTTCAAGTTCGTTGGTTTAATAGTGCGTCGAGATGAGGGAGTGTGTCTTGGACGCTGATACATTTGTCCCCTCCAAACAAACCGACACACACACACACGAACGCACATGCACAGAGAGAGAGAGAGAGAGAGAGATGAAATACAAATGAACGCAAAAATAAAAATAATTAACACATCAGTAAAGAAATGATAGAATATATTAATGCTAAATGATAGAATATATTAATTTATTCTTTTAGATTTGTAATTTTTGTCATGTTTAGAATCTACTTCATTATTTAACGTAAACTGCTGTCTAATTGCAAAATGTTTTGTTATTTTATTGTATGTGATATACCTTGTAGAATCTATTTTATTTTTGGATAAATGTTATTTAATATAGATTGATATATATTTTTAGCTGATAAATAAAATGTGTTGAATTTTTTTAATTCTCTTTAAAGCGGCGCTTTCAGGTTTAAGATTATATTTGTTAAATAAAATGAACGAAAAAAAATTAAAATATTTCAGAAATAATTCTTTTTAAACAGAGAACAGTACATAAAAATATATGTCAAAACACTTTTGCATGTAAACAGCTGAGTCTTTTTAAAGTTGAAAAATATTTTTAGCGCACATTGATAAGCTACATAAATTTTCATGATTTAATTAGTCTGGTTCAGTATTGAAACTTTTGTCATTTTAAACATAACTTTTAAAACAACAAATTATTATATCACTATTTCTGCCCTAAATTTTGTGTTGACGTTTTCGAGTCGTTTATACTTATTCTCTCCATTGTCTCTGATAAAAATATCTTAACCTTTACTGCTTTTATTTATGTATGCTGGCTTCTTTTAATTGAAATCAAGAAGGACATCAAAAGGCAACGGATTTTACATAAAATGTTGAAAATCGATTTCCTTAAAACACATATCTTATAACCTTTCACAACAAAAATAAATTGAACTAAGAATAAAAATCTCCTAAGCTAAACTGAGATCGTGAGCGAAATATTACAAGATGAGTTAAGAACCACAAGATTAGTTTTTCTCCGAACTACTTTTTATGTTGGTGACAGTCAAGTGCATAACAATGTTTTAAACTCTTTTCCTACGTCTTTATCGCAAAAGTCTTCAACTTATGGCCAGTTACGATCACTGTCTATTATTAAGCAGCTCTAGGCAGCACGTTCCCACTATTTTATCGTTCTGTTCGTAAATTGTTTTTTTTTCATCAGTATGTTAGACATTTTAAGTAAATCTATGTGTAAACATGAATGTGTGTGTGTGTCAGGTTTCTAACTATAAATAAGAAATAATTAATAGAGGTTTGAAATATTAATGAATTTCACATCCTTTTATACATCCATTATTTTTATCCATATTTTTTCAAAAAACAAAACTCAAATATCTTTTACGCAAGAAATATATTTTAGGAAACATGTGCTTTATTTATTTTAAAATGAATAATTATGATGCTTTCAAAATTAATTGTGCTTAAAGTAAAATATTTTAATTTTTGGTTTATTAAAAAGAAACAGTGCATGCATATACATATATGCATGCTCTATGTTTCTTTTTATATGCATGTATATATATGCATAAAAACTTCCTCATTTAAGTATCGGATACAGTATCTGGTGATTATATACCTAAATGTAAATAAAAGGTATGGTGTATGCATATTAAAAAATCATGATCAGCGCTTTAGGTATCCGACTACGTTCGGAACCGTGGTTTTGCAAAAGCGCATAAATGGATAATTTTCATGATATTTAGTGTCACTTAGATTAGAATATATGCATAAAACTGTTTTAAGGTCAATTTGAGAAAAAAATTATTTAAATATAATTTTTTGGCAAAAAATTAAATTACAATAATCTTTTTTCCTAATGTTCTCCTTTTGTGAAAAATGGTTCTATTATAATAATATTTTGCACGTATACAGCTCACCTTTTGCATGTATATAGCTTAGCAGTGGGTTTATTCATACCTTACGACAACAGAGGGGAGAAATTTTAAGAAAAAAAAACCGCCAATAATTATTTCAATTGGTGGTAAGTCTGAAAATAATGTGAATTTTTCAAAAATTTTAGTTGAGCCTCTGAACAGTGATTTGAGGTATATGTAGACAAAATATTATTCTAATGGAACCATTTTTCCCAAAAAGAGAACATTTGGAAAAAAGATTATTCTAAGTTAATTTTTTGCCAAAATATTATATTTAAATAAATTCTTTTTGTCAAAATATTCTTAAAACAATTTTATGCTTATATTCTAACCTGAGTGACGCTAAATATCATGAAAATTATCCGTATAGGTGCTTTTTTAAAATCATGGTTGCGAACGTAGCCGGATACCTTAAAGAACAAAAATCCCTGTATCCATGAAAAGATATCGGATACATGCTAATAATTTAGCTAAAAAAATGGTACTTTTGGCACTTATATGCTGTGTTATTAATAGTAATTAATGGGATGAATTAAAAAATTGAAATTAAAACCCAATCTCACTATTTTAGGGGATTGTTTTTTTCTTCTTCATATTTTTCTATTTTATAATATTTTTTTTTTTTTCTGTTCAATCGATTCACCCTCGAACGAGTTGTAACGGGTTCTATTCAGGTCTGAAACTAATCCCCAGTTGGGAAAATAGTATTTAACTGTGATTTTAGTTTTAAAACTGCTTTTCGTAGAGATGACTTTATTTTATGCAAATGTAACTACTATTTAAGAGCCTTTCGTTGAGTATCTAAGTTTAATGGTTCTATTGGTTAAGCGTTAAATCAGAATATTTGTGAAGAAAAACAGCAATTGGGTGTTTGCACGGATTGAATTCATCTGGAATAGTGGAAGTAATCAACTTTGGAGCTGACCGAGCTATTGGGCTACGAGAAGGATCATCATGCAAGGAGCTTTAATCAAGATTAAGTACCATAACTTAGTTATCTGATTGCGGATTAGGATTTCTTATTTCTTCCAGAGTTCAGGTACATAGTTACAGATTTCGAAAAGTGTTAAAGATTAAATAAAATTAGCTATTTATGACCATGTCCGCTTCTTCCTCGAGCTCTCTCACACCCCCTACCTTCGGGCCATGGCAGAACTACATTAGTTTTCTGAATTTGTTTACACAAATGTTCTAAAAAAGGGAATGAATTGCACAATTCCTTTGTATTGCACTCTTGGACTTGGTCAGTAGGAGAGAGATTGAAGCTGTAATTGACTTTTTTCCTTTATAGAAAAAATTGGCTGCATTAAAATAATAATGACAAGGGTTTAACTAACGAAACGTCATATTAGAGATTAAAATAATTTCTTACTATGCAAATCAATGTACAGGGTGTCTCGAAACTCTGAATGAACGAGAGAGATCATATCAGTTCTCATGAAAAATTTTTAAAAAATTTCCATATCGCTTGGCTAAGTGATGGCAAACATATTTTTGAAAATTTGGAAAATTGTCATCCTCCATCATATTATTTACTACGACGACCACTTCATATTTTACAATTATATAGTGATTGTTTCACTTTGGCCATTTTACAAAGCCTTTTTAGGTACAAGTATGAGCCCAGTTTTAATTACAAGTTACAAGCACAGTTACAAGTCGGAAAGGATACTTTTGCTGGTTTAATTAAGAATAACGTAGTGTGTTTGAGAGTCAGGGTTTGAGAAAATGATGTCACTTAACTTTAACTATCCATAAAAAGAAAAACATTACATATAACCCAAGGCATGTTCTTCAAAATTTATTTAAGATTACAATTAGTTTGGATTCCAAAGTGATATAACGCTTGTTTTTTTTTTATCCATAACAATCATAGCTAATTTTTTAGTTGCAAAACATCTTCAGTTTAAAAACAGTTCTGTTGACACCCTCCATCACATCATTAGATACTGTGACCTCAAATTTCAGAAATTTGCAGTGAGTGTTTCACTAAAGCATTGTTTCTCAAACTCTGGGGCGTGCCCCCCTAGGGGGTGTGATACCCTACAAGAGGGGCACGAGCATATCGGAAATAAAAGGCTTAAAAAATTAATTTACTGGAACGAAGTAAACAACATTCTGGCGTATAAAAATACGCATTTACACTGATATAATTTACATATATGAGTTGGCGAATACTTCATCAAAAATAGCTTCAACTTCCATACGTTTATCGACGATCTGATCCTATAACTAAGTAAAAAAAACGTTTTGTTTGGTTTACTGTAATGGCACGATGAGAGATTTTTTTATTACATGTTTTCTTTCTAAAGCTAAAATACTACTCTTTCAGAAAAAAACAAAACTCAGACACAGAGAAAAATTCTAAGAAGATAAAAAATTCATCACTGTTATTATTATTATTGAAATGGTGCACAACATCTGTAGAAAGAAAAGGAAGGCTAGTTCCCCTTTCACCCAGCAAGCAGATTTGCGTCAGTCAACATCGTTTGTCTTAGGGACCTATTGGTACGATTAGTTATGTCCGTAAAGGATTATTTGGCTAAGATTTATTTTTATGGGTATTCTGAAACATGTAAAGCTTGATAAAATACGCGTTTTACATAATTCGTTTCTTAGAACTAACATCCATATTTTTTTATATTGAATACACTTAACACGGGAGCGATCGCGCGGGCTCAAAGTCAAAGGACAGCTAAACTACAACAATTTGAACAAAATATGACGATTTTGCTTACAAATATTATTCCTGTAATGTTAGCGAAAAGTGTCTGTGATTTGTGTCCTTTATTAAGTACCTTTGAAACATTTATTTCACTTTTAATGGATTTTTTTCTCAAATTATCAAAAAAAAATGAATAGTCCTTAAAAGTAGATAAGTATATTTTCTCTAAGTTAAATTGTTCACTGGAATTTTTTGATTTTTATCGTGTACAATAAAAATAATTGTAAAAAAAAACAAATAAACAAACATTGGGATGATTCAGTCACTTCTCGCGACTATTAACGTTAGTCTCAAGTGCGCACCTCCTCTCCTGGGTTAAAACATTTTGAAGTCTTCTCGCTTTAAATATTAATACCAAATGTGATGGATATGACAGAGTGCAACATAGGCTAGACTCTTTTTCTAATGACATTTATACTTTTAGAAATGGATGATGAAGGAAATAAATTTGGAATCAAATATCATTTTGCAATTTGTTCCAATTTAAAAGTTAAAGAAAGGAAACATAGCAATAATTATCCTATTACTTAAAAGAAATTTGCTTAAAACAAATATTACTTAAAAGTAACAAATATATACAAAATTTAATGCTTATCTTTAATTTGTACGATTTATAAAAAAGATCGTATAGTAGCTTTAGCGCCAAAGCGCATTATTTTGCATAAGTGGGCGCGATAAAATTTATGTTTGAAAACTGGATTGCCAATAGTGAAAGTTTGAGAAGCACTGCGCTAAAGTCATCTCATACAAACATGTTGCTAACCCCAGTCGCAAATTGGGCAAAATAAATTGCTGGTTTAGTTAAAATTTACTCTCGTGATCCAAAAGGCCACAAGAGTTTCAACTTTTAATTCGGTAAAGACTTTTACTAATATGACTTTTAAATATAATTTTAAAATGGAAGCTGTGGAGTTGTCGAAGGACAAGAACTGAGCCATCTTGAACGAGGTCCTGGGTCTTGAGGCCACTAGAAAAGTTGCTGTACCTCGTTTTAGATTTTTAACGGGGTATGAATGTATGAGGTCCCAAGTGAACCGAATTGGTATCACCGACTAACCTGAGTGGTGTGACTGTTTGCCCTGTCACTACTGAACTTTTCGAGATATACCCTGCACTAATAAGTTTTAATTGTATCGTCGAAAAATATTGGACAGCACCTGCATTCATGGCATAGGTGCTATTTGTAGTCTGTGAGCTTTGTAAAACGTTATATTTTTTTTTATAATTCAGGATCACTCAGCATTTAAAAGTTTTTTTTTAGTTGCAATATATATATATATATATATATATATATATATATATATATATATATATATATATATATATATATATATATATATATATATATTCAGCTTATTTCAAAATAAAATTTTATCTTTAAAAGTTTGATTTTTTTTTCAACTGAAGTATTGTATATCGTATACTAACAATTGCCTGTGACTGAAAATTTGTTGTGAAATCCACTTGCCAAATATTTTATAAAACTTGCTTCTTGTACAAAGAGAATTTCTTTACAATTCTTTTTTGAGGTTTAAAGAAATATTGCCTGACAGTAGTTCCGAGTGCTGAGATGTTAAGTCTTCCCAAGAGGCCTGTCTTGTAGCTCTAAGTCTTTGTTGTGTGAGCTTAGACTCCCTTGGGTTAAAAGAATTGAATTTAATGCTTAGTCCCATTATACTTCATTATGGTTTTCTGTTACATTAGGACGGGAACTCACGTACTGTTGCCAAAAATTCAGGATCATTGTCTCATCTTTATCCGAAAATGCGTAAGCCAGACCTTAAATTTGATCACATAGTAAAATAATTTAAAATTTTTCCAGAAAGTTTGTTTTTTGATAGTAAAAAATATTATCTATAAAAGCCAATAGAACGAAAATATACAAGTGAGTAAGTGAATATTAACGTCGCACTGTTCATCTACACGAGGGCTTTTGGTGAAAGATCTTGTAATTTTGAACCATGGTCAAGCGACGAGGATGACACCTGAGCTGGCACCTCCCTCTCCTAACTACCACACCATACCAACGGAGGGACGTTTGAGCTCTCGTCAGATTTAAAATCGCTCCCCTACACGGCGGACCTTTAGTGGTACTGGGCTTGAACTCGTGACATGCCAGCCACGATCCGATATCTTGCCCCCTTGGCTATCGCGACCACAAGGAAATATGTAAGTAATATGAAAGAATTACAGTAAAAAAAATACTTCTTCTATTTTTATTCATTAAATATAAAATAGAATAACTTAAAATTCACGCACAGATTTCTTTTGTTACAATTTTTTTTACTTGAATACAAAATTTTGAATTTGATCATCAAAGTAATTTTAAACTGAGTAAAGAAGTCTACAAATTAAGATGAAAAATGTAACATTTATTTCATTTTATGTATAGGGAGAGAATGTATATATTTTTATATCATATAGAATTTTTTAGTCTGTAAAACCAAATTATATCAATTATTTAGTAAGAATTGTATATCAAGCAGTAAGAAATATTCAAAAATGAGTATTTTGTAAAATTGATGAGGTCTTATTAATTATGTAAATATACACTTTGTGTAACAGATGTCTAATCTTATGGTCGATGTTACAATTAAAAAAAGTTACGATGACAGGTTATGTATACCATACAGCAAACAGTTAAGCAACTTGAATGAAGTAGATTTGTATGTGCTTGTTTACTTATCAGATGTTGAAGCGACACATTAAATTTCTTTTGCTTATCTATACTACAGTTGCAGTTAGTTTTACATATTATTATTTATAACGTAAACATTTTCAAAACAGATTCAAATAGTTTCTTGCTTGATTTTTTACAACAGAGTCAAAATTTATTGCAAATATTTTTAGATAGTTTTGCTCCTTTTTTTTTAAAAAAAAATTACTTGAATGCTCTTCTAAATATTTTGTGATTATGTTAGGATATTTAATAAATGCTTTTTCTTCTGGTATCGAAACGAAGAACAAGAACGAAAATATTAATTAATAATTTCTTAAATTGGGGATTAAAAGATTTCCATAAAATAAGCAGACGATTCTTACGTACTGGAGAGCTACTTTTGTCGAATATTAGAAAACTTGAAAAATCATTTCATAAACAAAAATGGTATTTTGAAAAGGGCAAAATTTTAAATATAATTTTAAAGGAATTTTGCTCGGCAAAGAAATGTTAGTACCTCACATTGAAATGCAAATTGTTTTAACTTATTTTGCTAAAGCTGTTTTTATAGATTATAACTTTTTAAAATTATATTAAAATGAGATATTTCTGTTTATATTTCAGCATTTCCGTAATGTACAAATATTATGCTAATACAAGCAAAAAATAAATATGTTTTGAATAGATTTTATAAATACTTGAAAAAAAAGTGAGAGGCTAAGAAATAAATTCTTTGTTTTTATAATTAATGAAATATATAACAGAAACATATATTTTAACCACGAAAAAAATTACTAGACAATGCTTTTGTTCTTTTTTCCCTGTTGACTTTATCTTCCAGAAAAGAAGCTTTTCTTTTCGAACAGTGCGCTTTGTCAGTTTATTTTAGATCATGCAGCGATATACTTAAGCTTTTCATTGCATCACATTGGACAGAGAATAACTACTCACACAGAATTTTTCTCATTTATCACAAACAATGATGAAGCTTCTTTCAGAGAAGAATTCACATTGCTCTTCATTATTCACACAAATTCTCCAAAATTAAATGAAAGGGGAAATGTAGAAGATTCGTGTTTGGTTAATGAAGTTGCGTAGTGATAAATGATTTAATTTATTGTTTAAAAGCTCTAGAAAGGTATCTCTCTGCATTTTGAGTAGCAAAAATGGTTGGAATTTAAAATGCGAATTTCTTTATGTAATGCATTCGAAGAAAATTTAAATTTTTGAAATTGTGTTTTAAAAACGGTTAAAAGTTTCCATTTTCCGGATTTTTAATACTATTTTCTTGTATTAGAGCTTCATTTCAATACTTTGCATTTCTTTTTTAAATTAGTTATTTTATAAAGGCTCCTTGGAAATTAACATTTTTCTCGTATCCATAATGTTTAAAAAACATTTTTAAAAATTTTGAGTCGTTTATTGTTTAAAAATAATCACTTGAGGAGTAGACTTGGAAAAGCTTTAAAGCTATGAAAACTCATGCACTTTTTTAACTCGTAATTTATTTATATAAACCGCGCACACACGCACGCACGTGCACGCAACTCTTTCCCACACACAAACAATAATTTATTGAAATATTTATTTTTGTGGTATTAATACATGGGCAAAGTTTCAAAGTCTGCAAAAATGTTCTTTTTATCATTCTGAGAAATTACATTTTAAATAAAAACTTTTACTCTTAAGAAATGCCTACTAACATCATATATTAGATTGATAAAATGCTTTTAAATTAGAGAAAACATTTAAATTGAATTAAGATAAGAAAGTGTCCTATATTTGACTTTTCAATAGAACTTGAAAAATCAATTTTTTTACTGATTTTTGTGAAGTGACCCCTTTAAATTTGAAGAGATGAAAGTTTATTACTTTCATAAAGTATTCCACAAATATGTACAATACAATACAAGTGCCAAATAAATATTTTTTCTCATCTTGTAACAGGCTGTCTCGTTAAGTTTAGCTTCAACGTTCTTACGCTGGAAACGTGATTTGCGTTGTACATGAAGCGATGTGAAATGCAGTCAGATAGAAATTGCAATTATAGTGTCAGAGTGAGATAACATTTATACTGGAAGAGTGAGATAGCATTTGTACCCCCGAGTGATATTATTTATGCTGTCAGTTAGATAACAATTCTTTACCTAAACAATACTGCTGGGGGCTTACTTATTATTAAAATAAATCATATAGCGTGGCAATATTTGACCAGGTTTCGGTTCATGTCAGATCTAACTCATTTGTGACAATTGAGAATTATTATCTATAGTTGGATGAAGTCGGAAAACAGGAATCTTGGTCAATGAGTTCAAATAAGTCACTTTTGATTTTTTTTGAATTGAACGATAAAGTTGATGTTCTCTTCATACTTTGAATATGCATACTATTAAATATTTAGTAGATTATTTCAGCTTCATTCCTTAGCGGTCGCATAATTTTGAAGAAATTGGTTATAAAAGTGCCTATATTTTTTATTCAAGAAAATTATGCAAAACTAAGTGTATGTTCAAATTATATATACAGTCGGATCTATATATAACGAAGTTGCCAAATCCCAGGAAAAAGTTCGTTATATGGAAAATTCGTTGTATAGAGGTTCATCTATTAATATATTTTATAAAACACATAAAACAAATTTTAAATTCATAAACACTATATATTAAAAAAAGTAATTATTCACAGCTTTTTTAAAAATTTATATATGTTTATTTTACATATCTTACCCATAAAAAAAGAAATAAAGAAAGAAAAACTTCAAGGAAAACAAGAAAAAAGAATGTCGAAGAATTCACTGTATTTTCAATATCAAGAAAACAATTTTATACTAAAATTAATGAATTTTAAGGGTATTTTATGATTGAAAGCATACGAGTAATATTAAACATACATTATTTTATAATTAGAACACGAAGACACGGGACAACTTCACTGAGGGTGAAAGAGGATATCAAAGATGTATCTAGCGAACTAGGCAATGGGAGTTAAAGGTTCTACTTCTTGGATGAAACGTCCAGAACTATATTGCTATATTGCGAGTTAGGATCTAATAAAACCAGTTAAAGATTTATGACATCCATAAAATGCGTCAAAGAGAGAATAACTTGACATTTTTTTCAGAAATACTTTTGAAAAAAGGTTGAACAAAAATTGAGTCACAGAAGAAAAAGTTCGTTATATAGAAAATGCACTTCGCTTTGAGAGGTTATTTTACGACGAAAATCATGAAATGTTCAGGGTTCCAGGAAAAGTTCGCTATATAGAAAAATTCGTAAAATAGAGGTTCGTTATATAGAAATTTGACTGTATTTTAAAATTTTGAGTACATTTTTAGCTTGAAGTAAAAAATTTTTTTAAAAAAAAGCCAATAATTAAGGTTATTATGACTGAAAATTGGTTTTCCAGCAAAGAGAAGAATTAAAAAGAAACATTTGTTTTAAACATTAAAGGAGAATTTTATTCGACCTTGTAATGTAAAAACACATAAGTAAATTTTTCTTGTGAGATAAATTTTAAAGTATGAGATATAAAGGCCACAATATATCACAAGTAACAGTACTGAATCATCATTAATGCTGTCAGGTTCACTAATGGAACTTTCAAAACAATCATTTATTTCAGAATCACTCTCAGATCTCTTTATACCTAAAGTAAAATACGAGATTAACTTCCAAACTAACTCCTTAATCTATATAATATTAAAAAATATAATTTTTTTATCACACAGAACGCAAACCATATATATTCACGAAGAGCGGAACTGAGTAATTGAGCTAAGGTTACGAAAACATATTGCTAATATAGATATGGTTGATTGTGTGCTAACAGCTAGTGTAAAAAAATAAATATTTCTAAACACGCTACTAATAATATGATACTGCTATCTGGTGAGATATAAACATGATTTTGGACATAAGAAATACATAGTTTTAATCTTTTTAGCGAGTTACTTTTGAACACTCCAGGCCGGAAATATCACGGGTACGAGGAATAGAGAGGGAATTTTCACCCCATAATATTGAAGGGCTAAAAAACTTCTGTTAAGCTTAAAGTCCTCCCGCTAACCGGTGTGGTAGTTTGGAAAAGGCGGTGTTAGTTCAGGTGTCATCCTGAAAATTTGATCGAGCATTAAAATTATGAGGTCCATCGCCAATAACTCTCGTGCTGTTTTATAGTGTCATACTAATATATGATTATTTCTAATATGATTATATCTGGTGTATTGTAAGATGTCTGCTTCACCTTTCGTATCGGGATTTTAACCACGGTAACCTAGTGGTCATGGTCAGGGACTCGCGCGTGGTTTGCGTGTCATGAGTTCAAACCCTACTACACTGAGGTCCAGCTGTGTAGCATGTCTGATACACGTTAAATCTGATGAGGCTCCCATAGGTGTAGGGTGGTAGTTTGTAAGTGTTCTTAACCACTTGGCTGTGGTTAAGAATTCCTGGTTCGTCACCCATATCCCTGACTTTATTTTATAGTGGGTGTTTAATAACACTCCCATATCTTATCGGATTCGGTTCACGACTTTATGTGTACGAAGTTTTCGGAAACGACTAATTATAATTTGTAGGAGAGGAGGGTGTTACATTCTACTTGATTTAGTTAACAAAAGCGTAATCTATATAAGTTTTTTTTTTAAAAAATTAATAAGATTCTATACTTTAATTATAAATAATAAAAATATTGTTGCAGGATATTTTGATTGAGTGAGTGAGTGAATATTAACGTCACACTGTTCAGCTACACGAGGGCTTGTTTTGGCGACGAACCTAGTAATTTTGAACCATGGTGAAGTGACGAGGATGACACCTGAGCTGGCACCCCCTCTCCTAACTACCACACCACACCAACGAGAGGACGTTTGAGCTCTCGACAGATTTAACGTGCATCGCTGCACGTTAAATCTTTAGTGGTACTGGGCTCGAACTCATGACATGCCTGCCATGATTCGATACCTTGGCCACTGGACAACCGCTGCCCCGATATTTTGATTGAAACAACCCCAATTACAACTTAAAATTAATAAATAAAAATTATGTGTAACTTTTAAAAGTATCAAAGTTGCATAGTGGTGTCGATGTACTTGACAAATAATACTTTCACATCATCCTCTTTTTTTATAAGTTAGAATTTTCTTGTCTGTAAAATAAAGAAATTCTGTTTAAATTTATCTGTTTTGTAAATGCCGAATGTTGAAATTGTCAACTGTACTAGTATTTTACTAATTTTGATTTCTAATTTAAAAACATTTGGTGACTTATCACTATGCTAAAAAAATAATATTCGTGTAAATGTAAATGAATTTCTATAAACAACTTAAAACTCTAGCCTTAAATAAAACTAGATTTGTAATTTGACCGTAGGCTCTGATGTATTTCTTTTTGAACGTTACCTTTTGTGTTTAATACACTTATAATATTTTTTTGTTTGAGCTTTCCAAATGGTTCTTTTCTGAAAAAACAATAAAAATAAAATATTCGATCAATCTTGGATCAGGTAAGAAACACAAAATGATAACAATGTCTTCAAAAGTAATTTTTCTGCTATTGAACAATAACAGAACGAATAAGAATTGGATAATTGAGAAAAAAGTTTTCAAACGAGTGAAGAATGTTTCGCTTTTCTAAGTTTTTGTTTTATAATTTTTTTTCATGTTATGGAACATAAAATTCTTTCCTCCTCCCAACTTTCGATGTAAAAACTGGAAAATCATTCACTCAATACCGGAATAGACTTTCGGAATTTATAACGCTGCAACTGTATATCATCAAATGTCTGAAGAAATATTGGTTCAAATTCGAAACTTTTCTATTTCTGTGTTTAAAGTATTAAACCCGTTTTTTTTATTTCTCGTTGTAAGTTGCAAGAAAAACTACTGATAGCAGATAATTGCTTGATTCGTGGAATAATGTTCCGGAAAGAAAGTTCCAGAAGGTGGGAGAAAAAAACAAGAAATTTGAATATTAAAAAAGAAAGATATTTTTGTTTGGGAATTAATAATAACATACGGGACAGGGGTAAGAGACACTGATTGCTTTACCGAGAACCCGGATTCAAATCCCGAAGAAGGCATGCATATTTGTAAATGTACATCGTCTGTGCGGTATAAGAGCATTCTAAATGTTCGGTGAACCAAAAGTCTTCTCTGGAGGTCTGTGGTAGAGAAAGAGGGGTGAAAGATTCTCAGATCTCCCACAAGGGTGTTCTCCATCAGAATTGAGATGGTGCGGAACTAAAACGTGCTGTCACTTAAATAGTGCTCAAATCTATGTCCGTTTTGACAAACTTAATCTAACACGCTTGCCACAATGAATTCGTGGGACTCGATCGGATCGATTGAGTTGGTATTAGTGTCAACTCAACAACATGACAATGGTGGCCATCGCCAACAACGATACATGTCTGTCAGCCTGTAAATGAATAGCATGCCTTTACGAAAATGTAAGAGGTTGTATCCTAGCAAAATAAATATATGTTTCATCGGGTGGGAGGGAACGTACTGGCTAAGTGTCTGGGGTTCACCCAGTCCAATCCAAAAATATGGGGTCTTGAAGGAAAATTGTGGCATTGAGGAAGTTACGCACATTAATATCTAAATGGACTGGAGCCCAGACATTTGGAATTATGAATGGTAGCTCGAGTAACAGGAGATTTTTTTTAGTAACAGGTTTTCAAGAAAGATGTGAAAAATTGTACGGTTTAATCGATGTGGTAGCAAGTACTGGGCAATAAGAAAATAATTTAAAACAGTCGTCATCGCTAATTATTTAGTATTTCATTACTTGCGTTGTACCTTTCCGTAGGTATTGTCCATGAATTCAGGACACCCTGTATAGTTTTGCAATATATTTACGTATTTGATTCTGATATTAAAAATCTGTTGTCAATTTAAGGAAAAGCATTCCGCATACTTGGTAAGTTTCATATTGTTATTTGTAAAAGATTAGGGATGATGCATCAAACTTTGATGTGGAAAAATGCGATCAAGATGCAGTTGTTTTATCTTTAAGATATTAAAGTATATAATGTTTAAAATACGGGCCATATTTTGTTTTTCAAATTGTATTTAGCATTGTTAATTTCTTACTTGAATTCCTACAAATGAATCTTTAACATACGAAAAGAATTCATGAAGAAATTAGTTTTCCAATTGAGAACTAAAATTATTTCTGATTCTTTATATATTTTGAAAAAAATTAAAATGCATTAACAAACGTTAATACTCGATAAATACATTGTTCATTTCAATAACAGATCAGTGAAGCAGAATACAGCGAATTGAAAAGAACTGATTTTGTTTCGAAGAAATTTTGTGGCGTAAAAATTGTATTTTTTTCCAAAATAACGTTTTTATATCTTAAAAAGTTAAAAAAAAATAATAATGCTTTTCTTATATTTCAATTCCATATTTTTTATTACTAAATACGTTTCCGTTACCTTAAAATACGAGTAATTGATCTTGATCTTATTTATAAGCAAGAATTCAAGTTCTATTTTTCAGTTTGAGAATTTTTAAAGATAAAAACTTATTAACACTCTCCATAAATGTTCCAATTTATTTTCTGGACATGTCTAAAAATTGTACTAGTTGATTAAATTTTTATGAATCCCGCACTCTTAGGTAAGGCAACAACTACTGGCGACGGACCTGGTAAATTTGCACCATTGTTAAGTGACGAAATCAACACTTGGGTTCGCATTCTATTCTAAAAATTTCCACTCCAAGCCAATGGTATACTTTTGAGTCTTGACAAATTTAATGCGCATCAGTACCTCTGCAGGGTAGGTCTTTAATGACCCCAGATCACGCGCCTATTACTCGACAATAAAAAAATGTGCAAAAAGTGTACTATTTTAAGTAAACTTAAACGACGTTAGCTAAAGCAAACTTAACTAAACTTATCAATATTAAACCTCATTTATTTGCCTTTCCAAAAAATGAAAAAAAATTAAGAGGACACAGTACGATTCAATTAACAAAAATTGGCCAAAATCTAATGTGATTTTTTTAGCTTAAATTAGTTTTTATATACGTTTCTACACCCTCACAAAATTTGAAAGCTCTAAACTTAAAAAAAGCAGAATTATAATAGCTTTTACGTTCGTTTTTATTCACATTCTTTTGTCAAATCAAAACTTTAAACTTACTTATCTCAGAAAGATAAAGTAACTAGTTTGTCTTCATTTAAAACGCTAAGGCTTTTTTTCTATTATGCCTGATACTTTGAATTTTTTTTACCTATTGCTAACAGTACATGTTACAGACGTTGGTATGCATTTTTGATCAAAGCACTACTTATTTTTTAAAAAATAATTGAACTCAGAATTTGTACATTTCTTAAGGAATTTTCAATAGGCATTTAAAAAAAGAAATATTGTTCGAATACTATTCATGTTACTACAAAACCCATACCAACTTTTGTTATACATACAATGGTGTGCAAAAATTAAGGACGAGACGGTTTTTTCAATATAACTTTGTACAAAAGCTTTCCAAATCAACACATTTAATACCGTAAGATCCCCAATACGTAAGAACATGTGTAATATAAGCAACACTTATTAAAGAGAAATCAGAGGGATAAAAAGAAGCTTGATTGAAAAAGTAGCATGGAGCGCAATGCGACTGAAGGCCGAAACATCCCTGTGACGGGTGTCCAGCAAGAAACAACCGGTCTTTAGTAGGGGATATGATCTCCCCTGTCTGCTAGGCAGGTTTCACAGTGTCTGCCCATGCTGAAAATGAGGGTGTCAATGAGTTGTTGAGGCATTGCTGCCCATTCGTCTTGCAGCGCCAATCGAAGCTCCCGAATCGTTACTGGTGGTAAGGTGCGAGCTGCCAAGCGTCTGCCTAGAAAATCCCACACATGCTCGATGGGATTGAGATCCGGAGATGGTGCCGGCCAATCCATACGTTCAATATCCTCACTCTCTAAGAGCTGTTCGGCAGCTACTGTGGGATGACATGGTGCATTGTCGTCCATGAAAAGGAACTGCAGACCCATAGCGCCTCTAAAAAGACGCACATATGGAAGAAGAATCTCGTTACAATAACGGGTCCCGTTGACTGAACCTGCGTCGAAGATGTGAAGGTCTGTACGACTACCAAGCATGATGCCTCCCCAAACGAGAACACCACGACCTCCATACCTGTCCCTTTCAATGATGTTCGAGGGATGATTGCGGCTTCCCCGCTCTCTCCAGATGAGTATGCGATGAGAATCGCTACTCAAACTGAATCTGCTCTCATCTGTAAAGAATACTCGTCCCCATTCATTGTCTCTCCAATTCCGGTGTTCCCGGCACCACAGAGAACGCCTTCTCCGATGGGCAGGCGTTAAAGGTACACACCGTACAGGGCGTCGTGCAAACAGACCACCACCGTGCAGTCTTCTGGCCACGGTTAAACGCGACATCGGTCGTCCAGTCGCCTGTGTCTAGCGATTTCTCCCGCTGTCTGCTGCCTGTTTCTTCTGGTCTGTAAAACAATGTACCGGTCATCTGCGGGTGTGGTTCCTCGTGGACGACCACTACTGAACCCCCGGATAGCTGTTCCTGTAGTTTGAAATTGTCTCCAAAGTCGTGAAACGATGCTGTGAGCAATTCCGAACTCTGCAGCTACACTTGTCACACTGCGGCCTTCCTCCAACTTCCCAATGATTCGACCTGGTAAAAGCATCCAGATGTCGTCTAACAGATTGATTATTCGCCATTTCTCGCTGAGGCAGCAACTCGGTGTGATTTTAACTGCTACACGGCGTGCAATCTCTTTGCCAGAAATACTGATCTTACACCGACAACATGCTTTATACTACTCAGACACTTCCCCATTACGTCTACCTGCATATCTGCGCATGTGCTACCGTACATCACCTTACTTAATCTCCTGATGGGTCTTTCTGTCCGCTCTGCCTCTTCGTTCAGCTGATATGCTAATTTTTCGATTTCGTCCTTAATTTTTGCACACCAGTGTAGTTTGACGTACTTGTTAATAAAATTTCATGCGTGTACATAAATGTTTACCGGAGGAGTAGCATTTAAAAATTACTTCACAAATTTCAAGTTTTTTCCTTAAAAAATTTAATGGCTAGCTTTTTATGAAATTTTGAGCACAAAATATTTTATTCATTGTTTACACATATAGGAGGCAACCAAAAAAATTTTGAAAGTCCTTAAATTAAAATTTTTTGCGTAAATCGTACCATGTCCCTTTAATTTCAGTTTTTTTAAAAATTTTTGTTGAGAAATGTATTCAGGTTATTGGATAAAGCTGTTTTTTTATTTAAAAGATACACTGACAAAACTTTCCTTTGAATGCAGGAAATATAAAACACGACATATTTTCTTTAAAAAGAAGCAATAGGATGCATTTTCTGGAACCGTAATCAATGTAATGGAAAGACGAGATATCTTTTGAAGAAATACATTTTCGAGTCAAATTTCTGATGCATCTCTATTGAAAAGGTATTCAATTTCAGCATGTAATTGCTGCACATGAGAGGATATGTGAATTTTTTTTACTCATTCTCTCGGCACAGTCACTTTCGATATAAACACAGAGCTAGAAGGCTTGGCATAAAATCAGGAAATCGTTTCATGGGAAGCAGTGAATTTTTTTTTCTACACATCTCTCTTTTTATTTTGTAGTAATGGTTCCGATGTAGCTATAAAACTTCTGGAATTAACTTCCAAGATTCCTAGCCCTTCGGCTGATCTGAAATTGCTTTTTTTTCGCCCCTCGATTTGCGCTGTTTAAACAAGGCTGTGCTAAAGCAATTTTATACAAAGCGAACTTTTTTTCTTTCCACAGATTCTGGACTTTAGTGATCCCTTTTCAAAGGTTCTTTTAAAAATTGCTTTTTAACGACTGATAATATGAGAAGTAAAACATTGTTGCAAGGGACATCCTTAATATGTTGTTATTGGCACATTTAATGTATCTAATCTCTGTTCACTGAAATACTACGTAATTATTTAAATTTAATTATATAACATCGCCTATACAATTTTAGTAGAAACAAAAAAGAGACATAGAGTCTAGATAACTTCAGGTTGAAAGTTAAACAGCAGAACTTATTAAACAGTTTAAATTAGTCTTTGATCATTAAAAAGGTACTACTATAAAAGTCGGCGCATAACGCGCACCTATATTTTCAAACTTCATTTTTATATTTTAGGTATATTCGAACTCACACCCCTCTTTTTACGAAGATATCTGAAATATTAGTATACATTGCTCTTATATGTTTTGAAGTCATTTATTTAAACTATTACATCAGACTTTTCACAAAATAGTTTTCTTCCAGAACTACAACTCCTTTAGTTCATAAAGCAAGTCATTTCTTTTAAAAAAACAGTACTTCGATACATGTAGAAGTAAAAGTATTTCTATGCTCATCTCTTTTGTTATTTTTAAAACTATGGTTTTTATACCCGGTTTATGAAGCTCACCCTGTGACGACTTACGCGTCTTTTCTTTAACAAGTCCTTTGGGTTCTTTGGGCCAGAATTAATGGCAACTCTTTTCCAACCAAATCCAAGGAACGAGAAGTGAAGAGATGTAAATAATATAAGATAAATATAGGATCTTAGAGTAAACGTGATGGCGCAATAATCCAATAAGGGCAATGATAGCAATGTTATGGCAAGTAGTGTAAAGGAATGTTCGACAATTAAAGTGCGTTGTGGTATTGGCTGAGTATTGAAGTTCGTTATTCAAGATTTAAGTTCTACGTGTTGTGGATAAACTTATTGGTGTTCGACTAGAAGTTAGTCGTCAAGCTGCATACCATTGCAGATAAAGACAAGTAGCATTACAGAATAATATAAGGTAGGATTAATTACTTATTAGTATAATTGAGGGTTAGGCGGTTCGCTTATTGAGATTGGTTTGAATTATATTGTGTGTAGCGTATTGCGTCATCGTAGATTCTCTCATATTAATTATTATAATTATATTTGTTAAAAGTTTAAGTTGAATATCTTAATAAAGTCATATTAAGATAATGTATGATTCTAGTTCTTACGTTAATCCTACACCTCTAGCTCACGCTGATACTTCGAGGGATGTACTTCCAAGAGGAGGTACATTACAACCCTTAAGTTTCGATCTTATTTTTTGTGTTAACAGTGCGCGTTATACGCTGGATTTTACGGTAAATATTTAAACAAAGTTAAACAGAACATTTACAGAATTGATATATAAATAATATGGTTAGTTTTGATTTGTCGTGTATGTTAAAGATATTAAATAAAGCACATGGGAGTTTTAATTTTTATAAATATTTAAAAAAATAAAA
The DNA here is from genome assembly GCA_019973935.1 of Trichonephila clavipes. Classification (NCBI taxonomy): domain Eukaryota; kingdom Metazoa; phylum Arthropoda; class Arachnida; order Araneae; family Nephilidae; genus Trichonephila; species Trichonephila clavipes. The sequence goes on from BMAU01015219.1 coordinate 106,114, forward strand.
GTGAGCATATATTTGTAATTAGTACAAATGAAAATTCTTTGATTCAAAGAATTTCAAAGAAATAATAAGTAAATAGATAGATACGTATGTAAATAAATAATGAATAAATTCGAGTAAAGATCAAGAAAAATTTACAAAGAAAGGAAATTTTTAACGTAATACTTGAGTAGCGTTCATTATAGAGGTAATTAAGTATTACACGCATATTAATTAAATATTGGGTTTTGAGGTTAATTTTAGTTTAACTAACCTCGCATCCTGAAGCAACACGAGAGCTGCTTGTAACGAACCTCGTAATTTTGACCCACGGTCTAGCGAAGAGAATTACACCTGACCTGGTACCCTTCTTCCACGAAATATTTTACATACGCCATCCCTTCAAGCTGATAATTGGGGGGGGTTGAGCATAGTTGTATATGCATAGAAATGAAAGAATTTTATCAAACAGAAAAAGTTGATATTACATCTATATACGGATGTAATCTTTTAATATTAAATAATGAATACGTACATGAAAATCATTTGACAGTGACATAATAGTACGATGGGAGGGGATGTTGAGAATGCTTCAAGCACTTATCAAACAGTGGAACACATCAATCGTGTCAAACTATTGGAAATCTTCATAGACAAATTATTACGGGTCGATGGAGAATAATACGGGCTGGACTAGACCATTTTCTGTCCATATTCGCTATTTGCGAAGCGCAACCAAACGATGTGTGCCAAACAGCTATCTTCGGAGCTTATTGCGACCGTCGTTACAATGATTTCCAAGAATACAGTTTATATAAGACTCAGGGAGAGTAGTCTGTATATCGAACGCTCAGAAGCGTGAATGGTATTGACTTTTATGTAAAAAACAGCTTATTTTGAGATGCAGCCAAGAACATGGGCACTGGAAATGCAGTCAGTGGAAGGATTTATTGTTTTACCATAAATAACGATTTATTTTTAGAATTTATTCTTGCCATGGAGGATTTTAAGACAACGCGAAATCAGTTGCCATTTTGCCATTCTCATAATATCACATAACAATATCGATAATTCATTGGTGGCATTATTGTGTGGGTGAGCTTCAACAAGAACATGAAAAATGTTCAATAATCCTCAGATTTAAATCCCATTAAGCTTGTTTAAAAGTAAATGATAGGAAAGGTCAGATTTCATCAAGATACAAAGCTCACATCAAAAGCCAGTGACCACCGTAACCTAGTGGTCAAGGTATCGGATCGTAGTTGGCATGTTATAAGTTCGAGCCTAGTAACACTAAAGACCCGCCGTGTAGGGGCGCGATACCCGTTAAATCTGTCGAGAGCTCAAACGTCTTCTCGCTGGTGTGGTGTGGTAGTTATGAGAGGAGGTGCTAGCTCAGGTATCATCCTCGTCACTTGACCATGGTTCAAAATTACTAGGTCAGTCACCAAAAGCCCTCGAATAGCTAAATAGTGCGACGTTAATATTCACTCACTCAGACATCAAAAGCCACACACGCACATTGTGCTCCTACAACTACAACTGCCCCAAGTGCTCTCGAAATATTGCTGTGATGGTTGTATTGTAGTAAGAAGAGATCTCACACAGACTTCTTGTGGCCGCGGTAGCCGAGTGGTATAGGTATCGGATCGTGGCTTGCCTTGTCACGAGTTCGAGCCCAGTACCTAAAGACCCGCCGTGTAGGGCAGCGATGCACGTTAAATCTGTCGAGAGCTTAAACGTCCTCCCGTTGGTGTGGTGTGGTAGTTAGGAGAGGAGGTGCCAGCTCAGGTGTCGTCCACGTTACTTGACCATGGTTCAAAATTACGTGGTCCGTCGCCAAAAGCCCTCGTGTAGCTGAACAGTGCGACGTTAATATTCAATCAATCACACAGTCTTCTTACAAACTTTAACATTTTCCTTTTATTTTGCTGTAACAGACATGTACCTTATATTCGTCTTCACAATCTATATTTTGAGTCATTTGCATAAAAGAAGCAATACATTTATTTTTATGCATTCTTCAACATTACTTGTAATAGATTGTTTTTTACTATGTCAAATTTTATTCTATTCTGCTTTAATGTCACATCCTAGTTGAAAGAAAGAACTACTGTGCTTAAATTTTCGATCTCGATGAATTATAATATTTTGTAAAGTAAAAACAACTTTCAGATTTTAAATGTTCAAGACATTAAAAATCTTAAGGTTTTTGAATTCTTGTATTACTGCCTGCATTTAACTCAGCGTTTTTCTAACTGTGGGGCGCACCCCCTGGGGAGGGCGCGGTAAACCGGCGAGGGGGGGTGCGAGCATATTGAAAATAAAAGATTTTAAAAATAATTTTTTGGAATGAAGTAAAACAAAATGCTTTCTGACATAATAAAATATACACATTTACACTGATACAATTTATTTTTATTATTTGGTGACCATCAAATATAAAAGATTCCACTTCAAACGCTCGTTAGTCATCTTTGATCCTATAACCAAATAAAAAAAAGACATTTTGTTTGCTTTACTGTAATTCCATGATGAGAGATTTTTTATTACGTTTCTTTTAACCCCTAAAATACCACTTTTGATTATCATATATTTGACCATCAAACTTACTGGTATGTTACACTCCGTCTCTTTTTCTTTTAGGAAAGTTGTAAATATAATATTTTTCTGCTGCTTTTTTCCCAATGTGAATGAGTTTCATAATATATGTATAAACATATTGAGCAATTTGAAGGATTATTTGGCCAAGATGTATTTTTATGAGTATTCTAAAACATATAATGCATAATGAAAAGCGTTTTACACAATTATTTTTTAAAACATGCTACGATTTTCCCATTAACAATTTTGTCGTTTTGATTGCTCTGACGTACGACTTATTATGGTTTATAAATGTAAATGAGCAGAATAAAAAAAAATGGGCATCTATGATTCCTATTGAAGGAAGTTGAAACCGATCAAGCAGTTGAAGAACCTGCTGAAATAATGCATATTAATCAAGATAGCGAAAATAAATATGAGAAAAGCGCTAGACTTGAAACGTTTGAGTGTTGATTTGAAATTGTCAAATGCTGCCTAAAGATATGTATGAAGAAAACTATGAAGCCATAAATGTAGCACTTCGCCTTGTCAAAAAGATACAAGGAAGAAAAACTTCAAAATGCTATTTGTAGATCATCATAAAACAGCAAAACTACAAAAACGTGAATAAAATATGACAGTTTTGCTGGAAAATAACGTTACTGTATTGTTAGCGAAAAGTGCCTGTGATTTATGTCCTTTATTAAGGACACGATCATTTGAAACATTTTTTTGGTTTTATTGGATTTTTTCTCAAATTATCAAATAAAAATTGAAAAGTCCTTGGAAGTAGGTAAGTATATATTTTCTCTTAATTAAATTATTACCTGGAATTTTGGGATTTTTATCGTGTATAGTAAACAATAATTATAAAACAAATTATATTTTAAAACAAACTAAAAAACACGCTTCTATAGTGAATCGAACTAAAAAGTAATATATATATATATTACTTAAAAGTTACATATACAAAATTTAATACTTATCTTGTTAATTTGTACGGTTTGTAATTGTGATCGTATTGTAGCTTTAGCGCCCCAAAAAGTGCATATTGCATCCAAAAAGTGCATATTGAAATTGGGTCGCTAGTAGTGAAAGTTTGAGAACCACTGCTTTAAGTTAATAAGATACGTCATTTCTTTTGACTAACAATATTACCGTCTATATAGAAGTCTAATTTTTTTTTAAAGGCTCATCTTGTTTTTTTTGAAGCTATCATTTTTATACCCGGCGTATAACGCATACTCATAAATTTTGATCTTACTTCTTGTGTTCACAGTGCGCGTTATACGCCAGATATTACGGTGTACTAAAATTGTTGTGTCTAATGTTTCGTTACGTAGTATTTGCCTTTCAGCCTCTTAAAAAAATTTCATTTATTTTCGAACTTAGTGTCGCTTGTAGAAAATGTCTAAGCTCTGATGAAATTGTTGATTTGTTGGGATAGTTTTTTCTGCATATGAATCGGATGATGGTTAGCTGCTACCTTGCTCTAATTCAGATTCTGATGAAGACATAAGTTTGAATGAAAGTGGCTGCGAAGAATTTGAAGAAGGTGCAAATGTAATTGATAATATTCCAGTAAATTCTGATGTATATGTCTCTAGGGATGGTACATATTGGACCCTGTATTGGACCCTACAAGCTTCGCGAAACATGTCAACGCCAGTTTTTTAGGATATAAAGCAGGGGTACCCAACCTTTTTTTCCCGCCGAGCCACATACACATGATAGGTATTCTACGCGGGCCGCATGCATATGACAGGTATTTCATGTGGGTCACATACACATCACAGGTATTTCACGCGGGCCGCATACATATGACAGGTATTTTCTGTGGGCCGCAATATGCGGATAATGGAAAATCACACTATAAGACCAAAGCAACATTGACAAAGAAAAGTTATCAACATATTAAAATTATTTTTGGCTTTTATTTTAATACTATGTTAACCTTTCGCTCTAACACGCCCACAAAAATATTTATTTTCATGAATTTTTACTGAGTTATGGGATAATTTCTATTTTCTTTCATCTATGGCCAAGCCTCTTTCTTGCAGTCTACTATTAAAAAAACCAAATTGATACATTTGATTACTTGGTTAATATAATTTTCTGTTATGCTTTTGCACATTGTTCTCCAATAATTGAATTTCTTAGTGCAATGGGCTATGATCGGGTTACTCACAAAAGGCCGCCGAGCTACATGCGGCCCGCAGGTTGTGTATCACTGATATAAAGGGTCATAATATATAATTACATAAAATTATATTAAAAATTCGTAAAACTAAATCCTATCGAACAGTAGTCCTGCAATTATTTATTTAAAGCAATTATTTTACATATTTTATATCGCAGTGTCGAAATGACGCCGGTGGATGTTTAAGGGTATCGAAATCCCGGGAGTTCTAGTGCTAAAATAAAAGTTTAAATCCATTTATTAATTTAATATGTTATTGGCTTTCATCAGTCCACGAAATTTTGAAATGAAATTGTTGCCAAAGACAAATTACGAATAAGGCTAACTGAGTGTCTCTCGCAGGAGAACCATTCATATACAGACGATATGTGTTGTGGAAAAGGAAGGAAATATATGACATAAAAAAAATTTGAATATATTCGATAAAAATTGGATGGCTTGTAACTTCTATCTCTCCTTGTTGTATTTTTGATTTAGTGAATTTTTTTTTAAACCAAAAATTTTGTTACAGTAACTCTCAAATATATAAATAGTTTTGAAAAATAAATCGAAACAACTTCCATACATTAGAAAAGGAGCACGAATCACACTTTACTTGAATAAGTTGTATATTTTAATAAGAATCAAAAGGGCTGAATTTAAACCATTTAGGAAAAACACACTTCGTAACTTTTCAAAAGTTAAACTTTTTTTTTTTGAGAAATTATCTTAAGATTCACAGAATCATTATAAACGAAAGAAATTACAAAAACATTTAGGCGGTATATATTTATTATATACCTCAAACACAAAAAAATACAAACAGAAAAACTATATAATTACTATATAGAAAAAATATTAATATACACAAAATAACACAAATAATAAACATAAATAATACAAACAATAAACAAAAATATATACAGAAAATACATGACACAAAATTTACAAAAAACAACAACAATAAACAAAATATATACAAAAAACACTTAACACATCATTTACAAAAAAAAAATAAAACAAATTAAAACACATAAAATACACAGAAAATAAAAAAAAAAAAAATTAAAAAAAATTAAAAAATACACATAAAATACAAAAAAAATATAAAGAATATGGGAGAGCTGCGCCATTGTACTGTCTCATTTCAATGAATTTTGTAAGTCGGATATAAGTTCTTGGATTTTTTTATTGCTGGAGACTTTTTACTCTATTCTCCATATTATCTTCTTCAAAACCAGCTGAAAGTTTGGTTGTCGGGATGCTTTTTGCCTGGATCTTCTAATTTCTTGTTAACGTACTGGAATATGGAAGAGCTGGGCCATTTTACTGTCTCATTTCAATGAATTTTGTAAGTCGGATATAAGTTCTTGGATTTTTTTTATTGCTGGAGACTTTTTACTATCCTCCATATTATCTTCTTCAAAACCAGCTGAAAGTTTGTTTATCGGGATGCTTTTCTTGGCTGGATTTTCAAATTTGGTTGTTAACGCGCTGGAATATGGAGCAGCTGGACCCTCTTTATTGTCTGACTTCAATGAATTTTGTAAGTCGAATATAAGTCCTTGAATTTGTACTATTGCTGGTGACGTAATTTTTTCTGAATCAATTTTCTTTACTGTTAAATTTTCATCTTTTTCCTTATTGACTGCTTGGTTGTTTTTTGAATCTTTTTTTGTGGCTTGGAAGGTGTCTTCAGTCTGTGCCTGGCTATCGGATTTTGAACCTTCGAAGAGGCTGTCCAGGATTATTAAAATAGGTGGAAGAAATATGACATCCCAATACGTCACGAATAAAATTCTGATCGTAAAATAGAGCCACACCAGCAGTATGATCCTCGCCAATATTTTGTGATCCATTTTTTATGTGGTGGTGGGAGAGGGAGAGGATCAGGAATATATATAAAGGCCTAAAAAATTAATAAGCAGAATACAAAAATTTGGGAAATCGCTTGAGATTTTGAAAATCGAAGATCGGAAAGGCGGACACTAGAGAACAAAAATAAGAGCAAATATTTTCGAAGCGCAATTATTCAATGTAAATTACATTCTGATCGCTAAATATTGTTACACGAAAAACAATGCCTAACATTTTTCAGTACTTAATGCTTTAACAATGTTATGCTTCTGTTCAGAAACAATTTTGTAAAGTATCATTGTTGAGGAACTTTAATAATTCTGATTCGTAACAAAAAAAGTTAGAGTTTAAACCATTGTTGGGTATAAGATATCAGAAATAGCGGAGTTAGAGTGATTTGCATGTTTCTAGATATCTTCTAAAGTGTAACTCGTGAGTGAAAAGAATATTTGTTTTCATTCAGGCACGCACTGGCCAACTTATAGATATAGACAAACACATAAACTAGGCCTATATATTACCTTGATTATATAATATGTTAATTGAACGTTGTTTTGAAAGGTAGTATATAGTCAAAACACACACACAGTACAATTATATATATATATATATATACATCTTTAACGTTCAACTTCAGTTTATGTTTTAAAAATGTTCTCAAGGTTTGAATATTCTTTTTAAAGAAAATTAAATAAGTGTACTAATAAGTGACTCACACACTCCTTCATCCCTAAATCTCCGGAACTATTAGACCAACAGACTTGAAATTTTCCAGGCATGTTTTATTATTTTTATTTTTTTGTTGTTGAGTAGAAATCCTCTTAGAACGAATTTCGCAGAAATTTACCCTCAAGGGGTTTGAAGGGGGTGATTAGAACGAATTTCGCAGAAATTTACCCTCAAGGGGTTTGAAGGGGGGAGGTCTTATAAATAAAAATTATTGTTTATTGAACTGCTAGAATTGCAGAATTAAAATTTGACAAGCATATTTATTTTGTCACGTAGATATGCTAAAAAGGGATTTTTCGGAAATCAATTCCGAAGAATGAGAATACAGGGGGGAAAAATAAATATACTTTCGTCGTATAAATTTAAATTCTATTTTCTTAAATCAATATGCTAGTGCTATAAGAACAAACATATTTGAATACAATTAAAAGCTTGATTCTATGACTTATGTATAAATAACTTAAAAACTGCATATACACTGTCATACAACATAATGAAATATCATGTGAAGTATTAACACTACAATTTCAGAACAGTTTCCCAATTTTATAGTACATCATGAGAAGACTTATATATATATATATATATATATATATATATATATATATATATATATATATATGTTACCGGCAAAGTATGAAATCCGGCATTCTATAGAATGTCTAAAACTAGCCGGCAATGTATGAAAGGATTTTAATTTCATACATTGCCTAGGCATTCTATAGAATGCCAAATGAGAAACCAGCAAAGTATGAAATACAGCAATTAGCTGAGTCGTTGGTGGTGGAAGGAGAGCGAGAGGAATGACTTGCGTGTACGTGTAACCCTTTGATTAGCAGGGGAGAAAGAATCATCTCATGATTTCACTCCTGAAGGTCACCGCCTATATGTCGCAGGGAAACGGTGAAATTAGGGCTTTTGTCAAATCCCTATAGGAGATGATCAATTCACGAAATATGTTAAAATAAATTCTTTTTGTCTTCTTCCTGTTGTAAGTAAGGGAATTAGTCAAATCCCCAAACTGTTTTAGTGAAATGATGACATGAAAATATATGCCACTTTTTTGGTGCTAGAGGACTTATATTTGGGGGATCGTAATAACTTTTGTTACGGTTTGGATCTGCTGGGACACATCCCCTTCGGTGCATTCCCACCCCCTCTACAGTTTTTTGGCCAATATCTCGACACCCGAGCCTCACAGTCCATTCAACCCCTCTTTAACTGCTCTTCCAGTTATTATAATTTCATGTGTGCTCATAAGGCTATAATCCTTACATAGCTTTTAATTGCTTAAAACTTTTAAAATTTATTACTTCCACAATACCTTGGCTTCTGTTTGAGTCTCGGACTTGAGATTTGAACCAACTGTTCCACTTGTCAAGACCCATTCAGTCATAAACTTAACTCTCATTGTGTAGGCATGGGGAGGGCTTAAGCACTAAAATATCATGTTCCCATGCTAATACTATGGGGTCTGAAAACATTTCACCCCCCTAAGGAATTGAGCTTGGGACTTGATTTTTGGGGTACGCCAAATTTTCGTGTATGCGCAAGCCTTATTTAGAATTGGCCCCCCTCCGGTGCTCACCCCCAACAGGGCTTCCCCATTAATAATTCGAATATGCTACCTGGGTCGACCGCACCGGCTGGATTCGATTGTACTCCTTATGAGCTCTTCAAACATGTAATTTTATCCCAATAGCCCCATTCCTCTTCCCTTCACGTTTTTAAACAATTTTAAAATTTTTAAATTCTCCATAGTTCCGAGGATTTTTGACCTGTATGGTTCGGAAATACAAGGTCTTGACCTCCCTAGTGTCTTCCCTCCCTTGACAGCATTTTGCCAATATTTTAAAATAACGTCTCTTAAATGTCATTTTCATAATGATAGTAAGTGATTTTATTACACCCTGAACGGTTCCAGTGAAATGATAAAATGAGCTAGTCAAGATTTGCATTGCTTTAAAATTTGTGCACTTGTAGAAATTTTTTTTTTAACATTTTCCTTGAGTTTTCTTATGCAATAAAAATCTCTCTAAAAAGGGATCGCTTATAAAATGTATGATTTGAAACAATTTGAAAATGCAATTATTCTTACGAAAATATGTAGCTAATATTTTAAAGTGATATTTTATGTTATTTCAGATTATAATAATAATTTTTTTAGAATTACAAACTTAACAGTAGTTTATCTCAGTTTGTGTTTTTTCACATACAAAAAAATACTTCTCCTTCCATAAATATTAATCAATTACTTCGATTTTCCCCCTGTGTTTAATGTATAATGCATGTAACAAAATTAAGCATCCAGTTTGTGCTGTAAAATTAATACTTTTTTTTTTTTTTTTTAAAAAAATTTTTAATGTAGGAGATTTTGGTATTTTCGTTTAATTTTAGCATGCATATCTTAATTTTATTTTATTTTTCTCTAACATTAATTAAGTTACTGTAAAATCAATTCATAAATTTGTTTAAGACATTCTTAGGAAAGTTACAAAAAATTTCAGGTCAAAGAATTAGTAAATAAAAAAGGATTATTATTTTAAAATGTTCCATATTTTTTTTAAACTTTCAATTTTTCTAAATTCTTCTAAAATAGAATTTTTAAATACATAAATAAAAAATAATTGTTCAAAATATGCCAAGTCTTCTTTATAAGAAAGACAATAATCTTGTTCAGTACAACTTTCATTTATCTTTAAGTATTTTGAATACATTATTTTTAATGGCACTCTTATTATTTTTCTAGTATAACATTTGTATTTCTTAAGAATGAATGCACGTCATTTATAAAATAGCCTTATTAGGACCTTTTTCCATACTTTACCTAAATAACATTTGGCATTCTATAGAATGCCTAGGCAATTCTATAGAATGCCGGTATTTCATACTCTGCCGGTAACATATGCATATATATATATCCTTAACATGCAGAAGGCTTCGTTATTCCCACGAAATGTTTTTTAGTCTAATCAAAATTCGAATTCAAGAATCATCTTGAAAATCACTGACCAAATAGCTTTTTTACAAAAATTCTAAAAGCTTTGAAGCATTGATAAAAAAAGGTCTTGAGTAAATTAGAATTTCAAATCACACATTTATAATGTATGCTAGTAATTACCCGACCGCTTTGCTTTTTGGGTATTTCGTGATGTTGTATGACTGTATACAGTTTACATATAAATTATTGATATCTAAGTCCTTGATTCGGTTGTATTAAAACCAGTCTTATAACCATTATCTTTTGATTTAAAAAGGACAGGATTTGAATTTCTAAAATTGAAGTAGAGCTATCTTTTTTGCTTCCGTAATCCCCTCTCTCAAAACGGATTTCTCCGCAAAACACATTTTTAGTGGCTCTCTACTCAACAAAATAAGCACACTGTGATAAACAGTTGTTCAAAACTGAGAACAAACTACTCATTTTTGAGTACGTCACATACTTAAAATAGCTCCCATGCAAATGTGCTAAAATTTGAGAATCGTCACATACTCATTTTTGATCACAGCCACGTACTCAAAATGGAGACTTCACATACTCAATTTTGAATCTGTTACGGGATCAAATTTGAGAATGAAAGAACAAAATGAGTATGTAATGCACACTCATTTTTGAGTTAGTTGCTGTATCAAATATGAGTTTGAGGGAAGCAATAAAATGAATATTATAGCATTCAGTTTCGATAATATTGTATCTAATTGGAATTTTTTTAACAGAAAAATATGTATCAACTCAAATCTTAAGTGATCTAAATATGTGATACCCATACTGCGAGAAAAGGATTTTTCGAAACTGAGAACAAAATACTCACTTTTGAGTGCTTCACATACTCAGAATAGCTTCGATGCAAACGTGCTCAAATTTGTGATTACTCATTTGTGGCAACCGGCACGTACTCAAAATTGAAACTTCACATACTCATTTTTGAACCTGTAACTGGATCAAATTTGAGAATGAAAGAACAAAATGAGTATGAAATGCATTCATTTTTTAGTTTGTTCCTGTTTTATATTTGAGAATGAGTATGTAATGTGCTCATTTTTGAGTTTTTGTTGTTTTGAATTTGAGAAAGAAATAAGAAAATGAGGATGTAATGCATTCATTTTTTAAAGTTGTTGCTGTATCAAATTTGAGTTTGAAACAATAAAATGAGTATGTATTGCATTCATTTTCGATAATGTTGCATCTTATATGAATTTTTAACAGAAAACTATATATCAACTCAAATCTTACGGGATCTAAATATGTGATACCAAAGTTGTAAATTTTACTTTCTTCATCTTACATATTATTTAATATACATTTTATGAAATTTTTAACACTTGACTTCGAAATAAAAATCCTTTTTACATTTACTGTATGTAATAAAAAGAGGTAATCACGTATTATTGCAAAAGTGTCAACGTTAAAGATAATTTGCCAAATTTGCAGCTCCAATTTCATATGCATCGAATGCACTGAATTAGCAGCCATGTACTTCGTTTTATATAACGTGTCGTGTCGCCATCATACCAAAAAAATTGTACCTTAAGGAAAAAAAATGTAACTATTATTTGATCATAAACTGTATGACTTCTCGAACTTATACCTTAAATATAAACCTTTGAAAATAACAAAAACAGATTCGATGAAATAGTTAAGCAAATGTGTAAGCATTTGAACTATTTCCAGAAGTATTTTGGTTCATTAAAAGTTATATTTATGTTTCTAGACGAATTATATTGTTTCTTTAATATCTTATACAAAGAAAAAATTTACTTATATTTAAATTCGGTCTTTCAATAATAAGTCATTAGAAATATCTTGCAAACATTAGGATGAATAACAGATTTTAAATAGTAAAAATTTCAAAACAAAGTAAGAAAGAAATAGTTTTTTACATATTATGTAAAAAATTATGTACAGTGGTTCTCAAACTTTCACTACTGGCGACCCAATTTTCAATCATAATTTTTATCGCACCTCCCCCAAATAAAAATGTATTGAATGCAATAATAATGCACTTTCGGGCGCTAAAGCTACAATACGATCATAATTATAAACCGTACAAATTAACAAGATAAGTATTAAATTTTGTATATGTTACTTTTAAGTAATAGATATTTTATTTTTTTTCCTTTTTTTTTCTGTAGTTACTGTAAAAGCGTGTTTTTTAGTTTGTTTTAAAATTATAATTTATTTAATAATTATTTTTACTTTACACGATAAAAATCAAAATTTCAGTGAAGAATTTCATGAGAGAAAATATACTTATCTACTTTCAAGGACTTTAAAATTTTTCTTTGATAATTTGAGAAAAAATCAATAAAACTAAAAAAATGTTTCAAATGTGCGTGTCCTTTTTAAAGGACATGAATAACACAACTTTTCGTAAAAATACAGAAACGTTATTTTCAAGCAAAACAGTCATATTTTGTTCACGTTATTGTAGTTTTGCTGTCATTTGATGATCTACAAATAGTATTTTGAACTTTTTCTTCCTTGTAGATTTTTGACAAAGTGAAGTGCTACATTTATGGCTTTATAGTTTTCTTCATACATATCTTTAGGCAGCATTTGACAATTTCAAATCAACTCAAACGTTTCCTGTCAATCGCTTTTCTCATATTTACTTTCGCTATCTTGATTAATATGCATTATTTCAGCAGGTTTTTCACTTGCTTGATTAGTTTCAACTTCCATCAATTGGGATCACAGATGCCCATTTTTTATATTCTGCTCTTTTACATTTATAAACCATAATAAATCGTACAACACAGCAATCAAAACCACAAAATTGTTCATGGGAAAGTGTAGCATGTTCTAAAAATAAATTATATCAGTGTAAATGTGTACTTTTTATTATGTCAGAAAGAATGTTTTAATTAATTATAAAAAATTATTTTTTAAACCTTTTATTTTCAATATGCTCGTGACCCCCAGGCAGGGTTACCATGCCCCCACCCAGGGGGCGCTTTGCACAGTTTGAGAAACACTGCTTTACCGACATGGCTAAATGATTTTACATGGTTTTAAAAATAACTTTCACATGTTGTTCTTCAGATTTGTAAGTTTTAACACTTAACGAGTAAGGGCTTTTTTTAAATCATTTACTTCAGTAGTGGTAAATCAGAAATTTAAGTACTTCTGAGATTATTTCCTTGATTTTATTTTCGGAACCATGCTCGTCTGTGTACTTGTTGATCCTTTATTATCGTCGAATGTTTGCTTACGAATTAAAAATGCATGTATGATTTTGTTTTAATCTACTGCCTTAAATACTTAATTACCGGGAATTATCGTATTAAGTAGACCAAAACTGACTGGAATTTGCACGAGGAAAAGCTTTTTTACATGTTTTGCGTAGACGTCCGATAGGTTGCCCAGACTCACGCAAACGTTCCCGGTAATCCCAGATGTGATGGATATAACAGAGAGCAACATTTACTAGACTATTTTTCTAATGACATTTGTACTTTTAGAAATGGATCTGAAGGAAATAAATCTTTAATTAAATATATCATTTTGCGATCTGTTCCAATTTAAAAATTAGGGAAACATAATAATTATAGTAAGTAAGTAAGTAATATATATTTTAAGTAATTTTCTTAAAATATATAGTACTTAAAAGTAACATATACAAAATTTAATACTTATACGTTTTATAACTAAGATTGCCTTGTAGCTTCAGGGTCAAAGTGCTTTTTTATTGCAGTAAATACGTTATTGTTGTTTTTTTGGGGGGACGATAAAAATTTTGATTGAAAATTGGGTCGCCAGTATTGAAAGTTTGAGAAGCTCTGATTTAACTTTAAAGGAAAATTTCATCTGTCGGGTATCTTCGACTTAACTAAAGTATCTTTTTCTATGATATCTTATATGTAGCTTAATGGTTTGTAAGACTTTTATAAAATGCTGGGATTTACATTATTTGCTGGTTATCAAAAATGCAATAACAATTAAACAAATGACAATGGCTACACAAGAATTTAATATCGGTAATATTTATTTTTATAATAAAAAGTTCAGCTGGAAATGACAGCGTGGGCAACTTGATAATTCAATTTTTATGTTTCTCAAAACGTTTAAACTATCTAATATTCTTTATTTCAAGAACGAAAAAGAAAAGAATAATTTTATAAAAATATATATGTTATATTTCTGTAAAAAACCAGATAGTTAGGGAGACATAAACTTTAAAGTCTTTTCTAATCACTTTTGAATAGTGCCATGTTCCTTTTTACAGAAGAGGCGATAACTTTTAACCTATAACGTGAAATATTAATCAAGATCTATAATTCTTATTACAAATTAAAATTGACTGTTGAAAAACACGCCATTTATAGAAGGATAGCCCCATTTAATTACTTTTTGGTTGCGTAGATTGTTTTTGAGAAGTATTCTAAATGAATTTAAATAAAGTTTTCTTGAAAAAAAATGAATCTCAAGGAAACAAATTACGTTCCATCGTTTTTAGTCTTAAAATATGAGTCATTTCTTTATAAAGAAATATTTTTGTAAGTCTAATTTTGTAAAAAGTGAAAAAGAAGCTTCTTATGTATGAGTTAATGTGAATGAATTTGTTTTTAAGTTATGCTATTTTTTTTTTGTTTATCTTAAATTGACATTCTTTTCTCATTTGTGAAATATTCTTTTTGCACACCATAAAACTGATGAAAAATTTGCCTTCAGATATTTTAGCTCTAAACTGATTTGAATTTGTTTTTGACTTAATAAAATTTTAAATTAAAATCCTTTCCAAGAATGATTTTTGCGTAAAGGAAATATCACATAAGAAAACTTATTTTTATGTCAAAGAATTTATTATAGTTATTATGTTAGTTTATGATTTTATTTCTGTCTTCTATTATTTTACAAATAAATGCACTTTTCTTTCCCCAGTAATATTGAGCAAAATAAAGGGAAGTTTGGCAACTTAAAAACTGCTTGACTCTGCAGTTTATTCTTAAACCTTAACACAATGAATTAAATAATAGACTTCATATATTAGAATTTTCTTCTTTCCTGAATTTCTCATTTACAGAGCTGACTGAAATTTATTTCGTTTCGATTTGTTTGAATACCTATTAGTAATTAAACCTTATTTTCTCTCTGAATGTGCGAACAGTCGGTGATGTTTGAATTAATGGTCGCATTTAGGACTTTTATTATTAAATACATAACTGAATGGAAAATATTTAAGCAAATGTAATCAACAATTAATGGAAGGAACTTCCGAAGCTATTTATTACTGTTATATAAACACTTTTAAATTTTGGTTCTTGTTTTTCTTTTACACCCCACCAAAAAATATTTAAAGTTACTTGAAAATATTTCAGCATTTTTCTGTAACAATTTCCAAATATCTCTCTCTCTTCCTTTTATTTATTCATGTATTATAGAACAAGAGAATATTTGTGTTTCTGAATTTTCTGTTTTGTTTCTCACTAACAAAATTTTGTGAATTTTGGTTGGGCACGGTAACATAGTGGTTAAAATTACGGACTCTCATGGCCAGCGTGTCATGAATTCGAGCCCAGTAACGCTGAAGATCCGTCGTGTAGCTGTGTAGGGGGGCGATGCATGGTAAATCTGTCGAAGCTCAAACTTCCTCCCGTTGGTATGGTGTAGAGTTAGGAGAGGGGGAGAAGGGTGTGTGTGTGGATATCAGTTTAGGTGTCGTCCTCGTCACTTGACCATGGATCAAAATTACTAGGTCAGTCGCCAAAAGGCGTCGAATAGCTAAATAGTGTGACGTTAATATTCACTCACTCACTCATGGTAAATTAAGGTTTAGTAATTTTTATAATTATTTTAATTGCCTCCGTACAAAGAGGAATTGTAAACCTTTAAGAGACAAACAGCTAAAACCCAATCATATATCATGAACGAAATATTACAAGAGCTAAGAACTTATTATCCGAGCAATAATATTATTTTTGGGTTGTAAGTAGCAATAAAGACAGCAACAAAATATTGAATTCATTTCCTGCATCAACAAATATTTAATTCATAGCACGAGTTTTTCTCCGATATTAAACAGTTCAAAACAGCCACTTCTCATTTTATTGGTTTCAAATCCTTTCTTTTTTATTCTATCGCTGACGAGTTAAAACTTGTGTAGGAATAAATAACAATATACTTACTTCATGAATGCTTGAAATATTAGTGGAATTTGCAATAGTGTTGAACTTAATTTTATCTGATACATCTCTTAAAATTAGAATTATTTTTTGTAATAAAAAATTACCAATGGGATCCTATTTCTTTAATTCAGCTACGATTCAGCTTTAATTTAATTTCAGCTACGAAAATTTTGGTATAAAAAAGTTTTGTGAAAATTTTAAAGCATATTTAAATTAAATCAAGGGGAAAAAGGAAATTTTTCTCTATAATAAGTTTATGCAAACTTCCCTACTGATTTTCTTTAATGCTTGACTTTCTTACGAGAGGCCTTTAATCTTTTTAAATTGTTTCTTATGCTATTTATCCATCGAGAAAGATAAATAGATGCTGAGCAACTATTTATCTTCTAGAGACACAGTATTTTATACATTTAAGATAAAATCAAACAACTACGAAATATTGTTCTGATCATGCGAAAAATTACATAATAAAATATAACAATGATGAAACTTTGTTAGCATGAAGTAGCTTGTTATATAAATGAACCCATAAAATATGAGATTTAGCATTTATACATTCAAGGAATATTCCAGCATAATTTACATATAATGTTGTAGAAAAGTCTCGGAACTACTAGACCATGAACAAAACAATAAAAGTGTTCTCTATAATAAAATATATTTTATAAATTTAAACCTCAAGTTATCTTAATTAAATCACTGAGAATTGAACCAAGAACGTTCAAATAAGAATCCGTGTACTTTACCTTAGTTATTTAGCTATTCCTTGTAGAACTTTTTGTTGTTTGGAAAATATATAAAAAGATAAAGAAGGATTGAGAGGTTGCTTCCATATCAAAAGAATGCATTTTTTGCTTGTGAATTGTTTAACCTATACTTCAATGGCAAGTTGAAAAATGCGCTTAACATAAAATGTACAGTTTTTTTTACTCTACGTTTAAATTTGGCTTACACATAGATCAGAGAACACCTAAACCTTTATCAAATTTACAAATTTCTTTGCTTTACTAAAACTGCCGATTGTTAAGAAAATTGCTGTAGTAAACATCAAAGAAATGTGCAAGGATGGAGAAACTATGCATGTAAAATATAACCGGCTTCTTTTACTCTAAAAAATACTACTAAACTTTACATGGTTTTGAATTGGAAAACTAGAATTTAAAATGAATTCATTGAACAAATCCATGCGTCCTTGACCTTTAAAGAAATTCACATAAAAGTAAAAATTAAATAAAAAGTAAGAAAACTGATACTAAAAGCTTTCAAGGTAAAATACACATTACTTGTGTAAGAGAAATTCTCTTTAACAAATTTTGACAGTCACTGTTAATGAATTATTCTAAGTGAGCATTCAGGGAACTGTAGAAAAATGACAGGCAGAATACAAAAATGAAATTAGTGGGTAAAAAAATGAGTGGATAAAATGAAATCCAATGGAAATCATTGGTTATCATTTTCAATTCAATAAAAGAAATATTGCACTTGAAGTCAACTACTGTATGATGAGAAATATGTGGAATAGATGTAATATATAATTTCCAAAATTTAGGAATGGAAGCAGAATCCCATTTCTACTACAATTGATAATTCTCAAGTAATATTTTGACCAAGGTACAAGCAAGACACGTGAAACAATTGTCGCACAATAACTGTGTACCACTGATGGTGCATAGGATATTAGTCAAAAGAGGAGTATCTCTATAATTTTAGCATACAATTAGACTGCTGACTTTCATATCATCAAATTACTAATCATGGAAAGGTAGTTAACAGATTCCTTTTAAACACAAAAAGGCTTAACTTTCAGGTTAAAACTAAAAACGATTATTTTATTATTGGAAGACATTTCGGAATTTTTTTTATCAGTGTTCTCTTTTCTTTTTCCAGTGCAGTTGGCGAGAATAAACAAAGTTCTTTTGCCAAGATACTCAAAACAAAAGTTAGATGACACAAGCAAAAATCGAACAAATAATTAATACAGAACCACTAAAAAAGGAAAGAATTAAAGTCTGAAACAAAATAAAAAGAGTTCCCTTGCCTCCAAATAAAGGGAGAAAATAGAAATATCTTTCAAGGCTGTGCAAAGAAAGAGGTGGTTCGCAGTCACCACAGCGTCACCACAGCAAAGAGGGGACTGTTGATGATTCCAAGTTGATCAAGTTGAGCAAAAAGACAGTAGCGCATTGTCATCATTCTGGAGAGCTCACCAGCGTTCCACATCAGAAGATGCAGAATTTCCTGCTTGCACTTAAAAGGCATCATAAATAAAGCCATATTCTTTAAATATTGAAATTATTTCTGGAGCAGTATTCTACATTATTCTCTAAATATGCGTACATTTATATTTTTTGTAAATGTTTTGAGTAATAAAATAAGTAAAGTCACATTATTTTTTTCTTAAACGAAATTTTTCATTATCTGTTTAATGATATAAGAACTTAATTAGAAAAAAGAAGGAAAACAAATTTACCCATTGAATGGAAAAAGTAAGTAATAATGCTCGTAATTTTTTTTTTTTGCCACTAACAACTACGTTTTTCCTCGATGATAAAAGATGATGCATTTTTTGAAATATAAGCTTTATTTTAATGAAATATTACAAGAAAAATAGTAACTTTCGTATTAAAAAACTTCTTTTCAAAAATTGAACTTTTTTGTGTTAACTTGTATTTGATTCTATACGAATAAACTCTCATCAATTCAATCTGGTAGGCTAGCTTTATTATTTTGTATTAAATAGTGGAGATGAATCTGATTTTGATATGGAATCGTGTACCATTGTTAGAACAGCATTTATTTCTCAGCTTTGATTTTAGTGTACCATTTAGAAAAAAGAATACCTTGCCAATTAAAACGCAATTTTTGATAAAACAGTCAAGTGCCTGAAATAGTTGAAAATTTTTTATATACATCATTAACAAAGAAATTATAATGGATAACTATATGCAAAATTTACCAAAGACGTGAATTCTAATAAATTTACTACACTTAAATATATTTTAATAGCATTTGTTAGGGAAATTCCCTTGATAACTTGTTAATGCAGCAGCATCATCTAGCGAAAAGTTTCTCTACAGTATAGATAATGCAATCCTAGTCAGAACTACTATACGTATTTAATTGGCTATATATTGTCACTGTGTTATTTGCATTGTTATAAAAGAATTGTTGTAAAAGGAGAAAAGAATTTTAAAAAGTAATAATCACAAGGATTAAGTAAGAAAACAGTTTTCCTCTAAGTAATGTAAAAACTGATATTATCTACAATAAGTAAGCAATCAGATGTTGAATTCATGTGGTTTCTAAAATAAATATGAATTTGATCTCCATATATTTATTTGCAACAATAGGAAGGAGTTTTGTTTCAAAAAGTTTCAAAGCTCATAAATATGAATCTAATACAAGATTATGTTAGCTTTTAGATATTGACGTTATGGCTTCAGAAATTAAAATATAATAAAATAATTTAGCTTAAAATAACGTCATATTTTTAAATACGTGTAATTGTTATCGAAATGCCATTTTTAAAAAAGATTTTGCGCATTAAAATTAAGATGATTTTCAACTTGTATAGTTTATGATAGTGGAAATATTTCTTAACATTAAATAAATTTAGTCATTTTTATAAACGTTGTCTGTATTTTCTGAGTAATAGTTTTTTTTAATAAAAACTTTTAAATTTATTTGAATGTGTGTTATTTTTTAAATAAGTTTCTAAATCAGATGAATACTTTTGATTTGTTTTTAAACCCCCGCCCCAATAGACTCATTTTAATTTTAAGAATCCGTCATTATAGTATGCTCAGTCATGGTGCCTTCTCCTAGTTTTGTTGAAGGTGTATATCTCCCCAATAGTTGATGTTCATGGGGAGTTCCAAACGCATTAGGGGTTAGTTTGGGACAGTGAATGATCAGCCATTGTTATAAAAATATCTAAGTTTATTGATCTATCAATTTACTATAAAACAATGTTATAAACCAAGGGAACAGTCAAATTTAATCAACATCCTAAATTTTAAGACAAGAAATTATGCACTTAACTGTGTGTGATCCAATGTAATTGCACTTGTCAGGTCATGCTCGGGTTAACTGGATATTCCGAGAGAATCAAAGCTTCTCTCTCTCTTTTCATGAACTCCAAAGACTTCCTATAGTACCTTGGCTAATCTAGCCTTTTTTTAGCCTTACGACTAACTCTAACACACTCTTTGCTAGAGTTTAAATAGCCCTGAAATTTGCATAAAGCATGGTTTCTCCACGGAAAGCATTTTCTTTAATAAACATACAACTGTTAAGAAATATTTCCAACCAGAACGTTAATAAAAGGCGCAGATAGGACCCATCACGACTTTTTATTAATTTAAGCGTTAAAACTAAATACGGATATGCTGACAAACCAAACTAGGAAAAAGGAATAATGAGTACTTATCTGATATAAGATTCAACCTCTGAAACTCTCCGAGGGAAATAATCCAATATCTTCTAATACCGACTGTAATTCAGGACTATAATTCCGAAATGAGCCACTATAATTCAGGAAATAGTGTGTGGTTATAATGTGTCCACTTAATTATTCTCTATCTCATAGACTAGTTATAGGCTATTTAGTTTGAGTTCTTCTAGCTCAAAGTGCCAATTCGGCTGGATGAAAGAAACCGTTAAAGTGGATAGACCTTGCGGATAGCTCATTGTTTTTGCTTTTTTCCATTTTTGAAAAAAAAATGTGGATACTTACGTACTATCACAACAATCGCCAATTCTATTAATAACTCACCAAGTTGGCAACCATGATTTCCTACGTGTCGTACGCGCTGAATGGGCAGCCATATGCTTCGTTTCATATAATGTCGCCAATAGACTACGATAATACGTAAGTACGGAAATGTGTTATTTATAAACTTTATTCATTATTATATCGTTTGTATTGTTTTTATGTCATATCTTTTTATCCGAAAATCATCTTCATCGGTTTTTTTAAATGTGATAAAAATCGATGACAGGATATATTTTCCTCTTGGAAGAAAAGTAAAAAATATTTACTTGAAATGTGTAAGGACATAAAAGACAAAGTTTAAAAAAAAAGTTTGGATAAAGTCTTTGGCTTGCATCTTAAGAAAAGAGGTTTTCAATTTAGGCATTGTAATTGCTACGCTTGAGAGGACTCAGTCTCATAACATATTATTCTTCCCATACCAAAATCCCCTACAAAAACTGAGAGCAAGAACATTTCGCATAAAGTCAGGAAATCGTTTCGTGGGTAGCAGTAAATCCTCTCTTTTTTCATATCGCTCGTCTCATTTTGTAGTAATGGTTCGATGTAACTATAAAACTTCTGGAATTAAGTTCCAAGATTCTTTCCTTTCGAAAAACACAAAATTGCATTTTTTTGTCGCTCTCAGAATGCTCTGTTTTAAAACAAGAATTTAAAGCAATTTTACCTGATACGAACTTTTTTTTAAATCTCTTAACTCAAGGGTAGACAAACCTTTTATGGATATTTTAAAGGGCTTTTAACTTTTGCAATATGAGAAACGAAGAAAGGAAAATAGTAATATCCGTATAAATGTGTTTTTAGTGATTTATTATTGCCGTCATTTTTTCTCTGGACTCATCTTATCATATTTCAATCTCGTATGGGTTAAGTGAAGATAGTGAAAAGAGAAGAAGGATATTGTGTGCATGAAAATAGTTTTTGAGTATACGAATTACTTTCTAAAACGTATTAAAGATTAAAAATCTTGAATTTATGCATGGAAATTAAGGTTTACAGATAGAAATCAAGTAATTTCTTTTTCTTTCAAACAATTCTTTCAGAAAATTTATTTAAAAAATTGTTTTCTTTAATCTTATTAATCTTAAAAAAATTATTTTATTAAGATATCCGACTACACTCTAAAATCATGATTTTTTTTTCAAAAATTGACAATTTTTTTTTAGATTTTATTATATAGGCTACCTTATTAGCTTCATAAAAATACGAAGTTTTCTATTTTGCATTCACTAGAACATAAACTGCTAATGTTTTAGTAAAAGCACATGCCATAACTTTACTTAAGATGTCAAACTTAAAAACGCGTTTTACTCGAAATGTGTTCTTTTCGAAAAGCTCAAACGGGGACAGCGATTGCTCAAAAAGTTTTGAAAATAATTGACTGAAATTTTTTGTGTATGTCCCGTATAACGGTAGAAGTGTTTGGACCTTCAGATTTATCAGTCTCACTGTTTTATGTCAAAATTTACAGTCTTTTACGTGAATAAAAGCACTGTTTTTTTAAGCAATTTCATATAATCACTAAGATAAAATGCTCTAGTTTTTGTAAAAATTAAAATATCTCTTATCCTGAATGTCATTTGAAAGATGAATAACAAAAAAACACACCAAAATTGAAAAATTGAGAATTTGTTCATCAAATTTTTTATACAAAGCGTGACACGTTTATGTAATTCTTTGTACATTTTCACCAGTTTTTTTTCCCATTTTATAAATATAATTTTTTTTCTGTGTCAGTGTACTAAATAAATCTAAAAATCATAAAAAGCTCTACATATCTCCATTTTTTCAAAAAAAAGTTGTCGCAAGTAGTCGGATAACTTAAGTTCTTTGAAATTATAGCGATGTCCCATACTTACATCTTGCATTAGGACAATATGACAGTAACTTTATGTATTATTTATAGAGAATAATAACGCAATTAAATAGATATACATGGAAGAAATGTGACTCACATTCACTCATAACGAGTACTCAGGAATTTAATTAAACTTTAAATTTGGCAAACATGTTTCTTTTGTTGAGTAGACTTCTGTTAAAAATAATTTTTGCAGAAATAATCCCAAGAGGGAAAAATGGATCGGAAAAGATAAATAAAGTTTCAGACATTCCTGTCCTTTTTAAATCAAAAGAATCTAGAATGTTTTTCGATGCAATTGAAGGCTACTTAATGCTAGGATTTAGGCATCAATAATTTAAAAACAAAATATAGTCCTAAAACATCTCATGAAATATCCGACAAAATGTTCATAAAACTTCTAGGAAAAATTTTAAATTCTGAAAAAAATTACAACTAAAATATATTAACCGATCTGATTAAAAAAATAAATAAAAGGAAGGATAAAATAACAGTTAAAAATACATTTCCTGATTCATGATATACAATTCAAGGAAATAAGACTTTCACTATGCTATAGATTTTTATAATGTTATAAAGCTTGGTTTTCAAAATTCAGAATATTTCAAACAGGAAAATCTGAGGTAAGTTTTGAATTTTGTGATTTTCACCACCATATGATCCCCCAAAGACATTTTTATGACTTATCTGTGTTGGAATAAGTTCATATATCATGATGTTTTTATTGACCTTAGTGGTCAGTAAAAATACCATTTAGAGTTTATTACAATCCTTTTATGGCATGGAATTTTCCATTCTTTTTGGGTCACTGAGCATACAATGACTCATAAAAATAATGGAATATATAACAGAAGTTTTATCAGCCGTAGTGTTCCTTTCCAGAGAAAATATTTCAATTTATAATTTTAGGAGAGAAGGTTATATAATTTTTAAAAGTCTTCTTAACTTATAAAAGCTTGAGCTCTTAATTTTAAAATAAAAAAAAGTGTATAAAAATGTATTAATTATTCTTACGAAAGAGATCAGGCAACTAAACAGATATATCCAAATTTCAAGAAAAAGCATGAATTTGAAGTAAATGCGATTTTGTAAAATATTTTAATATTTTTTAGACTTAAAAACACGCGACAAAATTCTTTACATTTCAGTAATAAACTTTGGGTAAGTATCAAAATTAATTGCCAGAATTACTTATTTTTTTCTTTCCCCCTTTTTTTTAATCTGTTAAAATTATAATAAATAAATAAATTTCAGAAAAAGTGCAGAATTTTATGAATATTTATATATTAAAAATATTGCTCTCATTATTAATTTAAAATTATTTTCTAGGCATCAGTCTACATTTAATTAAAAGAAATATGGACGATCATTCTAAAGGACACTGTTTCAAACTCATAGACTTTTTTACTGGCTAAATAAATGTTGTATAATATATAATACCTCTTCCTTTCACCTCCTTATTATATATATATATATATATATATTAATATATATATATATATATATATATATATATATATATATATATATATATATATATAGTTTATCCCTCTCTATTTATTTTTATACTTAAAAACTCTCGGACATACATCCTCCAATAAAATAAGTTAAAGACTATAGAAACGCTGTGCTATTTTAAGGAACAGGTATGAATGGTCAAGTTTCTTGTTCGAATCCTTTACTGTACTACTAACACTTAACCTTAACTAAAAACTTAGTTGAAGGTTCTTGCAAACTTTCTAGTGTAACAGCTCATATTGTCAAAGTACTCCGCTATGGATTTGAGCGGTCTTTGGAACGATGCAAGAAATGGAGTACAATCGCACATTGAAAGAACTCGGAAAAAAAGATTTCAAATAGCTAGTTCTTCATAAATGAGACCCTAGAGGCAAATTTGTGAAAATCAAGACACAATGGGAGTTCTTTTCATTCAAAGCTTAAAATGATTTTATGGTTTACTATAAAAGCTTTTACATTCTATGTATTAACTACATTTACTTCTTTTTTTATTACCTTTAATAGAAATTTTATAGTATGTACTTAAGTAAATATTATCACACATACACATCACATACACAGATATCCTTTTTATTATTCTTCTAAGATATTCTCACAATGGTTTCTTTTTAACTGCAATTTTTTTATTTTCTAGAAAACCTAAGAGAAAAGTTTAGTATAAATATTTTGTGATATATATATATATATATATATATATATATATATATATATATATATATATATATATATAAATATACGAGGGTTGGGGCATAAGTCATGGCAACTATTTTTTTCTTGTTGATATGTGAATGAATCATAAACGGTTATGTGTCGTGTGGAAGTTCTACAGGCATAGTTTGTATGTAGAACATCAGATGGCTCTGTGATAGCTGCTAGTAGCACAGCGAGGGCTGTGAAATCAGTCAGTTGGTGAGTGTCGTGCTAGATGGAAGTAAACCATGTTGAGCAGCGCACTTACATCAAAATAGCCGTTCTCTGAGAGAAAAATGCGATAGAATGTCACAGTGAATTAGTGGAAGCCCTTGGAAATAATGCTCTACCATACCGTACAGTAGCACGGTAGATAGGAAAGTTTCAGCAAGGACGTGTGTCAACCATTGATAATCAACGTTCAAGACAACCGGTCAGTGTACAGACCGACTTGACACGTGTCGTCATCGAGCAGCTTATGGATTACATTAAGGGTCATGCGCTACATTACGGGTCTATAGGCCCAGGTTTGTCATGCTAATTTTATGTGTACTGCGTTGTCATTCTTTTGCACCGTGAAAGCCATTTTACCCTGTATACTACCGCAATAAATTAGTGCGTTACAATATTTCAGTGCTATTCATTGTACACACATGTAGTTAACACCTTGAACTTTCGTCTGTACTTGTCAAATTTTCCAACCTGACTGGTATCTTCAAGAAAAAAAAATATTTGCCATGACTTTTGCCTCAACCCTCGTATTAAAATATTTGATTCTGTTATAAAATAAAATGATTAGTAAATAAAAAAAATCTCTAAGAAGTTTCAATTTTTTAAAATATATTCCTTTAAATATTATGTGTTTTATGTCCCATCTTCATCATAAGAATTCATTTAAGATTCTAAAAAACTTCTTTTCCATAAATTTATATATATATATAAACATAGTACAATAGCTTCAGTGTTAAATAGGAACATAAAAATGCAAAACAAAAAAAGTAGGAAATTTTTTTAAATTTTACACCCCGGTGGTATATATTCCTTTCAGTCTAGTAAATCTTTCTAAGAAGGGAATAAAAAACTTTTTGTAGAATAATTATGTGCACTATGTTTAGTTATTTCGAATTTAACTTACAAGGAAATTATAAATCTTCCATATTTCATATTAATGTTAACAAAAGATGACTGAAAAATAATTATTTAAAGGGCATTGTAAAGATATAAAGTGTTAGGTCACACTGAATGATTCATTGATTTTTATTTAATCTGTAAAAGATCCTGTTCCAACACAAAATAATTTTTATGAATAGATTTTATGCAAGAAAATAAAAATTATTATACATTCTTTAATTAATTTTCTCTACACATTCCTCATTTTAATGAAGCATATTTGGACACATATGTTTCATCACTGGAATTTTTTAAAAGTTCTTTTTCAATTATATATTTCTAATTTATAAAAGAACCCGATTTTATAAATATTCTGTAATAATTTAACGTAAAGGAGCTATATGTATTTCTAAGTATAAGTTACAAAATTTGTTTAATCAGATTTTCAGGCATGAACATGAAAAGAAATTTCTTCTAAAAAATGTCTAAATTATATTAGCAATAAACAGATTCAATAGTACCTTAAATTCTGGATGGAACCAAGTATCTTTTACAAACTTTTCAACGGTATTATTTGAAAGAAGCATATCACATAATTAATGTTACTGAAAATCATAGGCAGAAAAATATTCATAAATAATGATGTCATAAAATTTATTTTATACTATGGAGTTAAAAAACTAGATATAAAATTATATCATTAGAATTAAAAAAGGGAAAATATTTAGAATAGTGCTTTTTAATTTTCACCCCGCGTTATTTCCTTCAAATAAAAACGTTTTTAAATTAAAAAAATAGATGTTTCCTTTTTAAAAAATTAAACTTTTAAATGGTAAGATAATTTAATCCGATTTGTGAAATATGCACCATTTTGTTGTATAATTTGTTGCCATTTTAAAGGCAGCTTCATAATGCCTCTCTCATGAAAGTCTTGGTCCTTATTGACGAAAAACTCTATTTATCGATTTTCACAATCTTCTCTTTATCCCTACTTCTTATCACTCAGGAAGTTTTGCAATGCGAGAAAAAGGTGGTAATCGCTTGATGCCAGATCCGGACTTTATGGTGGATGCATTAAAATTTTGCAATCAATCTCCCAGAATTTCTGGAGAGTCAGTACAGACGTGTGTAGCCTGTCGTTGTCCTGATGGAACACAAAATCTCATCTGTTGGCGAATTCTGGCCGTTTCTGTTCAATTGCTAGCTTTAAGCGGTTCAGATGCTGACAGTAGAAATCTGAATTTAACGTTTGGCCATACGGAAGCAACTCATAAATTATTCCTTTCAGTCCCACCAAATACACAGTAGATTCTTCCTGGCCGTTAATCCTTGTTTGGTCACCGTTTGAGCTGTTTCACCGCGTTTTGACCACGATCGTTTTCACACAATATTGTCGTATGGGACCCATTTTTCATCCCTAGTCACCATATGTTTAAGAAAGGGGTCGATTTCATTTTTTTGCCAAGGCTTCACAAATGGAACGTGTAGCTGAACAGTGCGACGTTAATATTCACTCACTCATTCGCAGATGAAAATTAGATCCATCATGTTTTTTGGTGTTAATTGGTGTGGCACCCAAACATCGAGCTTCTTTTTGAATCCAACTTTGCACAAATGGTTTATAACTGTTTTATGGTCTATCTTTAGCTCTTGGGCCATACTACGACTACTAACTTGCCGGTCAACTTCGATTATTTCGACGACGGTCCTGCCTGTGCGAGGTGCATCTTTAACATCAAAAATACCTGAACGGAATCAACGAAACCAAAATTGCATGTAATTAGCTGTTACAGTTTCGACACCATAAACACCATTCCCAACTTTAGTCATTAGGCTTGCATTTTTACCTTTATCAAAGAAAAGTGCACCGAAATGTTCCGAATGTTCTCTTTGTTGATTTCCATTTTTAACACCCTGTAACTCCCAACTGAATGGACCAAACAAAAAACAGCAAAATAATTTTTTTAGTGTGAACTGTTACCTTGACAACGAGTATAAATTTGAAATTGTTTGGCCGATACTTCAAGAGATATCGACACTACATCCGTCTACCGAATAATTAATGGATTTCTTTTTTCCCAACCTAATATTTTACTTGCATAAGGAAATAAAACATTATGAAAAAATGAGAATACGCACACAAGTAAAAGAAAAAAAATTACTTTTATATTGAAATTAAATAAATGCATAGTTCCTTAAAAATACTCAAATTGTTAAAAATTCTAAGCCGTTGCCATTCTATCTTGGTATGACGACATTTCATGATGCCAATATCATATCGTTAGCCATTCAAGTTGTCACTAAGATAACTAGAAGTGACAAGATGTCGTAAAAAGTAGCAAGTTACTGCAGAAGTAAAAGCCGTTTGCCTGTGTAAAACAAATAATGATTAGCACTATTGTCTAGATCTCATTTCACACACGGATGCAATCGTCATCTGCTCCAAGACTGAACTATAATTCCTCGCTCAATACTATATCACAAAGGAGACTACTGGTACCCTTAATGATTGGCTACAATACCACTCCAAATGACTCTGTCGATATTGTAAATTTAAAACTACATCTTAAAGCCACTGAAAACGTAACCCTGCCACAGGCAATTACCACCAGATGGCAGAATGTACCACGGGAAGGTATCGGAAAGGTTGTACGTCTTTGCATATATAAAAGACAATGAGAGTATCGGAGAAGTTTAATCAGATCGCACAATTATCCCATTTTGCCTTAGAAATTCAGATTCTGCCAATGAGTTTCTGGCAGCAAACTTTGCTCAGAGCACCTTTGTACAGCTCTGTCAGTAAAGTGCATATGGCGGCCTAATGCTCGGCATGACCTGTCGCGTCATACATCTCAACAATGCAACCTCAGTCAAAGTGGTCCAGTTGTAAATGTCTTCGCATCATGGCTACCACCAGACTGCTGGTAGTCATGATGATTGGCTTCGACACCACTCTAGACCAGGCATGCCCATTTCGCGGCCCATTTGGAGAATTTTCGCGGCCCAATTGAAGTTTCTGTCTATATTATTTTAGACATTTGGACTACAAACGGTTGAATCGAAAATATCGTGTTTTGACCCACCCCCACCTCTCCCCGTCCAATTTTTACCGAAATAATTTTTTTTCCTTCATTTGACTTCCAAGCAATTGTAATAACAGTTGTTGATGGATGAAGGAAAGCAGATGAGCTTGGTGTGTTATTCCTCTTTCAACGAGAACTTCGTTGAGAGTGAGTAGTGTATTTAGTTCCATTTTTCAGAGAAATAATTTTTCTATTATTTTGAAGTTCAGATTAGTAGTCTTTTTCTTGTTTTATTTGGCAATGAAAGAATCCGATGATGGATTTAATGAGTTGCCTCAGGACTCTCAGACCAGCTAGTAGAAATGTAAGATAATTACGGCAGCAGAATAAAAATGTTTAATATTTTAACCTTCTGAAATTTTTTATTTTATGATACATATTTAATCACGTTGCAATAATTAATATCATACAATAAGAAACTAAACATTTGGCTATTGGGCAGAAATTTTTTTTTTGATGAACAGTTTAATAATTACAAAGCTGTTCTTCTTTACTTAATTGCTTTTTTGCATTTGAAATAAAAAGTTTGAAAATCTAAATCAATTTTATGCAAACGTACTGTAACACAAGTATAAAATGTGAAGATGTTACGCACATAATTGTTATACTACGTAATTTCAGATGGCAGCATAAATCTACTGTAGATAAGAACCTTGCAGGTTAAGAGATATTCTTCCACCAACAAGTGTAATCGGTCGACTTTCAACTTTGTTGTGATTATGATCCAGTAAAAGGTAAACTTGGTGTGTTTTGATCATATTAATAATTGAATGTTGATCATATCATGTTTTGAATGCTGTACGATAGTAAAATATTTTGAATATTTTTTTTTGATATGTGCGGCCCACCTCAGTTTAGTAAATTTTTACGAGGCCCATCAACCGATTTGGGTTGGGCACCCCTGCTCTAGACGATTTTGTCGACCTCTGTGAGCGTAGAGACTCCACAGGCAAATGCTATGAAACGATGGCAGATACTGAAGGAAGGCAGATTCGATCTGAGTACCTTCTGTTCCGCAAGTGAGTACTTTAGCGATCACGCCAAAAAGGATCGTCTTCACGTTATGAGTAGTACTTGTTTATACAGATATAACAAGCCACACTCCCCCCCCACGCCAGTGATTCGGTGAATAGGTGAACGAACAATAACATATTCCTTGGCTAGCTTGTGAGCGATTGCGCCACTTTGTGGGTTGCGTCATTCGAGCTCGACAGTTTGTGTGGGTTGCGTCATTTGTGTGAGACGGCTTAATTGCGTCATATGTCTGACGGCTTGGTTGCTTTTGCGGTGGATAGATGGCGCCACGACTGCTGCGCGCGAATGATGCAGT
Source organism: Trichonephila clavipes (assembly GCA_019973935.1). NCBI lineage: Eukaryota > Metazoa > Arthropoda > Arachnida > Araneae > Nephilidae > Trichonephila > Trichonephila clavipes. The sequence continues at coordinate 136,924 of BMAU01015219.1, forward strand.
TCTTTTGTACGGCCAGGGTTACCAATGAAGGAAGACGATTCGATCTGAGCACCTTCTGTTCCGTAAGTGAGTACTTTAGCGATCACGCAAAAACAATCGTCATCGCATGATGACTAGTACTGATTTACATATATATCACACCACCCCAATATTATGGGGTGAAGCCTTTGGGGCAGTTTGAGCCTGTCTCACAGTCATTCCATTTTATCGTACACTTTGCTTACTAGAGCCTTCATTCTGCCTATGACCAATCCTGGCTTCTATCGCCTTTGAATAGCTGTGTCAGTACAGCAAAGATGGCGGCCTATTGCTCGGAATGACCTGCCAACTTCACATATTTCGATTATGCAACCTCATTCCAAGTAGACAACGTCCAACCGGCATTATTGGCTGTATTTCAAAGGAGCTGCAACGCTGACAACGAGGAAAGATAAACCATCCAAAATTGTTGCTTGTTTTGCGCAATACTGAGTGCGCAATAGAAACACGCACAAAAATGGAGTTTGACACTCATTGGACTTGACAATTTAGCTATTATATTTTTTATGCATAAGAATTTACGTGCGAAATAGTTTCGAGAAGATTAGATTATTTTAGGTTGCCACTTTTTTTTCGTGATAGTGAGAAGAAGATGAAAAAATTGGCAGTGATAGAGACTGCCGAGATAGAAGTAAAAACTTACAACTTTTAGTATTAAACTTTAAAATTTCATAATGTTTGAATTAAAATTATGAACATCAATCCGGTTTTCACATCTATTGATTTTTAGAACAACAATTATATACATGTTTATATGGTTTTTTATTATTCAAATATATTACGGGCTGTACAAGATCATGACAAAATATAAATACAATTCAATTGAAACAACAATTAATATACAATAATTTTATTTATGGATATATTATTTGTATTTACTTAAGGTATCCGGTTACGTTCGGAATTGTAGTTCTGTAAAAGCGTACAAACGAATATTTCTTTAAATATTTAGAGTTTTTTAGATCAAAATACGCGGATAAAATTATTTTAAAAATATTATTACAATAAAAATTATTTAAATGCAATATTTTGGCAAAAAATGAACTTAAGATTACTTATTTTCAAAATGTTCTCCTTTTATAAAAAATGTCTCTGTAAAAATAATATTTTGCATATACATGGCTAAGACTTCTCCAGCCTGAACTAGGATTTTATAAAAATTTCAGATTATTTTCAGAGTTACTACCAATTGAAATAAGCATCGGTGTTTTTTCGTTAAAAATTCTCCAATCAAATGTATTAAATTATGAATAAATCCACTTGTAAGTTAAATATTTCAAGCATCCTAGTCCAGACTCTGTACAGAAGCCTGAGCTATTTATAGGCAAAATATAATTATTATGGACGTATTTTCCATTAAAAGGAGACTGTTTTGAAAATAAATTATTATAAATTCATTTTTCGCCAAAAAATTGCATTGAATAAACTTTTTATTGTAACAATATGCTTAAAACAATTTCATACGTGTATTGTAATCTAAGTGACACTAAATATTTAAAAAAATATTTGATTTTACGCTTTTTCAAAATCACGGTTCCGAACGTAGTCGGATACCTTAAATTTTAATGTACTTGATTTTTAACATTTAACACATAACATTGCATCATTGTGTGATGTAATCCTTATTTCAACAATACTTAGACTTTTTGTGCTTTCAATTATTTCATCATCCCGTGGAAGAATATTTTGAGTTTACCATTATTGGTACATATAATTGCTTAGCATAACACATGAGCATGTTGATGACGCGAACCCATAAGATTTCCCCCTACCAAAAAATACCCAACGCGGCTATAGAAGTTTTCACTTCAAAAATTCATAGTAAGCGACACTGAAATCTATCATAGAAAGTTGAAAAAAATTTACAGTTCTATTTTAAAAATGTAAATCTTGTTTAAGTTCCAGATTTAAATGCTACAGCCAAGAATTAAATAAACTACTTTTTAAAATTAAGTACAACTGTACTCGGCAAAACAATAATTTAAAACGCTCTCACAAAGCGCCTCACTGAAAAAACAAAAAACAAATGGAGGTAGTGTAAAATTTTTTGCATGTGATATCTCTTAAAAGTTTACATGGGATTCATGATTTAATTGAAATATGTTAGAGTTTAAATGGTTAAAAAGAAAAAAAAGGTTCTCCAGATTTCAACAACACAACAACCGCATCTGAAGTTTTCTTGTTTTCAAACTTCATCCATTAAAGAATTTTGTAAATGTTATTTTTTCTTAGAAATGGAGTAATTTCATTCCTTAGAATCTCAGTACTAACTCTGATTTTTAAGAAAAACACCTAGCATTTTGCCTCGTTCCGGAAAATGGGAAAGAAAAAACAAATCGTAGTTTAATGATCTCTGACAGTTAAATATAAAGGATTACATAACAAGAAAGAAATATTATTCTTAGATTATTTTTAATTGTGTGACTGTTTTGACAAAAATGTTTAAAGTGTATTTTTTTCTAAATATAATATTAGGGAAATTTTTTGTAATACTAAACGGTTACACTTCATTAATTTTATATTTAATTTTAAATAAAGAAAATATAGCTTTAAAAAAACTAAAAAGCACTCTTTTATGATAAACCGAACTGAAAAGTTAAAAAATAATTCTTAATATAAGAATAAAATGATTAACGAGAAAATTAATGTAAATTGTGGTAAAATGTAGTAGTAATTACTAAACTTGCTTTTAATTTAGTATTGATAAATCAATTATTAAATACTTTTTGTCACACTGATACATTTATAAGTATCTTATATAAGTGGGAACGCATATTTTATTTTTTATTACGTCAGAATGTATTTTGTTTTGCTTCTTTTCGGTAAATTGATATTTTAAATCTCTTACTTTGGACTCTTTGATATGCTCGCCTCCACCCCAAGGAGGGCAAAACGCTGTGTTAGAACATAAATGTCTTTTAAATAGTCATAATGTACTTTCCTTTGGTGGGAACTGAAGACCAGCTACATATCCACCGAAATTCAACAAAAAGCTGGATTATCTGGTCAGTAATCCTGTTGGACAAACACGCAGAGACTTCTATGTCCTTGACAAATACTCTACAACAGCAACGAAATATATTGATGAAATATCAGAGCAATTTATTTACTTTTTCAGGTTGATATTTCAGGGGACATAATTTATTTTTATGGATGAACACATTTGTTCATTTATAATTCCGACTTGTCGATAATTCGTCAAATGAGACGAAAACATTCAAGAATATTTGTCACATAAGAATATTCATCAGATTGACTGGCCACTCAGATCTGTGGACTTAAATCTTATTTAATATATTTGAGAAACTCATTTCTTACCCTTACTAGAACCGAAAAATTGTTTTATTGAGATAGACTGTCGCATAAACTATTTTATTTCCAGCGTGAATTTGCGTCGTAAAAGCCGTAAAATTGTAAGAGGTACAAATTCCTTAATATTTGTTAAGTTTTCTTTTTGCTTCTCTTGTAACCTTACTTTTGAATGTTCCTGAATATTGTAAGAAGTGCAAACCCCTTATAATTGTAAGAGGTACGAATTCTATAATCTTTGTTAGGTTTTCTTTTTGTTCTTCTTGTAACTTTACTTTTAGATGTTCCAGTACTGTTGAACTGACCGTGTGTATGATTATACATGTTTAATATAACTGTAATATGGTTGCATTGCATTCACCTATGGACATAATTCATTTCATTATAAGATGTATAGTACTTCTCTGAGGAGAATCATCCTATATGTACAAAGACATTAATCCTCATTTTTCAATTCCTACCCCATTAGCTCACTCTCTCCATATATATATATATATATTGTTCATATTTTCAATCGTTTATAAAATATTTTCTATTCATCCAATCAAGTATTAATCGATTAATTTAATTTAATTTAATTAATTGCCGGATTTTGAAGCCAACTTAGATTCGTCTCTATTGTTGTAACAATGTAACTGTTAAAACAAAGACAAAAGCTGCCGTCGAAAACTTGTTTTTCAGCCAAATCGGGTGTGCATGGTTACAACAATGCAAACAAATCATGTTGTTTTTTCAATTTGTACTATTAGTTCACTCTCTCCCTATCTTTATATATAAAAATCTTCTGTGCGTGTGTATGTGACTAAACTCCTCCTAAACGGCTGGATCGATTTTGATGAAATTTTTTGTGTGGGCTCAAATGGATTCTCTAGAATGATTTAGATTCACAATTTGGTTAGATATCGCAATTAGATAAAAATATATTAATTAAAAGCATTAAAAATATTCAGCTCAATATTCACCTTCATTGTTGTAACAACGTTAATGTTATAAAAATGACGTAAGTTGGCGTCAAAAATCGATTTTCAGCTAAACTGGCCAAACCGGGTCTTTATTGTTTGAAAAATGCAGAGGAATCCTGCTTCTTAGCGTTTTTAATTAATATCTTTTCAAATAATTTTTATATATGTAATTATTCTGTGCGTGTGTATGTGACTGACTCTTCCCAAACGGCTGAACTGATTTTGATCACATTTTCTGTGTGTGTTCAAGTGGATTGATTGTTGGAATTCTTTTGCATTGCATTATCAAATTTTTTATTTTATTTACAGTCTGTCTCACTTTTTGCTTCTCTAGCCCAGTGCTTCTCAAACTTTCAAAACCGGCGACTCAATTTTCAATCATAATTTTTATCGCGCCCCCCTTATATAATAATAATATATTGAATGCTATATAATACTGTACTTTGACGCTAAAACGAATTTAGTCTTATTCTAAACTCATTTGTGTTCATTTTTACAGTTTAATTTGTCGTATCTATGTGATTTCAACCCTGTTTAATATCATTTCCACTGCATTGCACGGCCCCATGCTTTAACATTGGTTTAAATGGTAAACTCGCCAAATATTAGCTAGCGCGCCAAGTTGGCGACGGATTTGGCGACTTAATTTTTTGGCGCCAAATTTTTTGGCGATATGTCGCCAAATGTGGGCGATAAGCTTGGCGACTCTTAATAACCCTGTCTGGCAACCCTAATAACATATGTATTGATTTTTACCTTCCGATTTTGCTAGATTCGATTTTTAAGTAATGACCGAAAGGTTAGTTAGTTAGTCAGATCTCAGCTTTCATGCAAGTGATACCTCTCTGCTTGAGAGAGACGATTGCATAGTTTTTGCTTTTATTGAGTTATTATTTTTGTGCTGAGTGTTTACTTTGTACTATTGTTTTTGTTAATTGCATCTGTGTTATCAGTATTTTCATCGATTGTACGTGAATTTCTCGAACTGTTCTACAATTTGTGGAGGACTGTTTTGGCAAAGAATAAAATTGTTTTGGATCCCGCTCTTCGGCTTCAATCATTTCGAACCCCCGAAAACGCAACAATATGATCTTAATTATAAACCGTACAAATTAATAAGATAATTATTAATTTTTTTATATATGTTACTCTTAAGTAATATATATTTTTAAGTAAATTACTTTTAAGTAATAGGTTAGTTATCATGTTATTTTTCTTTCTCTATTTTTTAAATTGAAACAGATTGCAAAATGATATTTAATTATATAAAGATTTATTTCCTTCATCATCTATTTCTAAAAGTACAAATGTCATTAAAAATAGCCTAATCTATATCGCTCTCTATCATATCCATTACATCTGGCATTCTCGTGAACGTTCACGTGAGTCTGGGCAACCTAACGGACGTCTGCATAAAACATGTAAAAATGCTGTACCTCATACAATTCCAGTTAGCCTTGGTCGAGTCGATTAGCTACCAAATCTATCTTGAATGTACATTTCATAATTCACGCGTTAGTTGTAATTCACGGTATTAAGTATTTACGGCAATCAATTAAAACAAAATCATAGATATATTTTTAAATTACAGCGAGCATTTGACGATAATAAAGCATCAACAAATACACATACGAGGGCAAATTGATAGCAAGTTACGAATGCGTTAGGGATGCATTTCAAAATTCTTCAGAAGGGCTCTCAACTGCCCAAAAAGAGATATTCATAGATTTCACATCCAGTGACGAAATTAAAGGGCAATTTTGTAATAAATCACTCTTTGAATTATGGGTAGAGTTGGATGCTGAATTTTCTGCACTGAAAGCAAAAGCATTTCGTATACTATTACCATTTTCAACATCATACCTTTGTAAATCCGGATTTTCTTGGATGGCTGCTTTGAAGACAAAATATAGATCTCACAGCTAAATATCGAAAAATAACTCAGAGTGTCAATTTCTAATTTTTAGCCTTCCTTTGAAAAACTTCGCTCTTCAAGACAAGCCCATGGAAGTCACTAATAATTACTAAACTTGTTCTTATACTAGCTGAAGTACCCACTCTTACACACTAGTTTATTTTTTTAAAGAATAATTACATTATTCTTGATATAATATCTTAATTAAAAGGAGAGTAAAACCAAGGGCATGACAATGTACACAAAAATGTAAAATGATTTTTTAAAGTGAATGCTTATATTATAAATAGTTTTGAATGAACTGTAATTTTAAGCATCGCAGAATTTGCATTTAGAATTAATGTTAAATAATAAAAATAAAATGTTAAATTCCAATGAATAACAATTGTGTTATTTTTAATATTTAAAGCGAGAAAACTTCAAAATGTTTTAACCTGGGATCAGGTGTGCACTCGATACTAACGTTAATGGTCACGCGGAGTGACTCACCCCAATTCTTTTTTTTTATAATTATTTTTAATATACATGATAAAAATTACAATTTCAGTGAATAGTTTCTTACCTATTTCAAGGAGTCTTCGATTCTTCTTTGATAATTTAAGCAAAAAATACAATAAAACTGAACTAAATTGTTCCAAATGTGAGTGACCTTAATAAAGGACACAAATCACAGACACTTTTCGCTAACACACTACAGGAGTGTTATTTGCAAGTAAAACTGTCACATTTTGTTCACATTATTGTAGTTTTAAAGTCCTCTGATGATAGACAAATATCCTGTTGAACTTTTTCTTGCTTGTGTCTTTTTGACAGGGCGAGGTGCATCTTGCGGTACACTTATGGTTCCATATTTTTCTTGATGGAGTTCTTAGTGTAGCTATTGAAAATTTTCCTTTCTTTACATGTTCATTGTTTTTCTCAAATTTACTTTCGCTATCATGATTGATATGCATTATTTCAGCAAGTGTTTTCCTTGTTTGATCAGTTTCAATTTTCTTTCAAAGAGATATCACAGATACCTATTTCGTTTTTTACATTCTGCTCATTTACCTTTATAAACCATAATCAGTCGTACAACATCACAATTAAAATTACTAATTTATTCATAGGGGAAAATGCAGCATATTCCAGAAAATATTTTTGAACAAAAGTGCTCTCGCCGGTAACTCGGTCAAAACAAGTACCTTAAGATTCTAAAAAAACGGTTGCCACTCCCATAAAAGAAGGAGATATGTGATCAATTCATTTTACACTGGTGTGCAAAACTTAAGCAACAATGTAAAAATTAAGCAGATAACCATGAAATTGCAGAAAAGGAGGTCTGGAGATCAGTACAGTGAACACGTAAGTCAGTAGAAACGTCATGCGTATGCAAATATCAGGAACGAAACGTCAGAAGCGACGTGAGCGTACGCAAAACGCGTGATGTCGGCGGGTGCTGTTCAACAGTAAAATAAAATGAAGGACCAAGACGCAATTCAACATATTCGCTGCAAGTGCCAGTGAGTCAGTTCGTGAAATATGGCTAGAAGAAATCACATGGACGACTTCACACGTCGAAGAATGATCGGAAAGCTGGAGGAGGGGCGTACCGTCACCAGTGTAGCTGCAGAGTTCGGAATCAATAAAAGTGTCGCTTCGCGCGCTTGGAAAGCGTTCCAAACCACAGGTACAGCTGTTAGAAAGGTTGGTGGTGGCCGCCCGAGGACGACAACTGCAGGGGATGACCTATATATCAGCCTGCAGGTGAAAAGAGGCCGACGGCAGTCAGCAAGCGTCATTGCTCAGCAACTCTCTACAGCAACGGGGCGACAAGTGTCGCGGTTTACTGTGGCCAGACGCCTTCACAAAGGAAGCCTATTTGCCCGCCGTTCTGAACGCTGCTTCCCGTTGAAAGTTGACCACCAACGCCACCGTTTACAGTGGTGCAGAGAGCAGAAAAACTGGACAACTGTCAATGGAGTCGTGTCCTCTTTACGGATGAAAGTCGGTTCAGTACCAGAAGCGATTCTCAACGCGTTTTGATTTGGAGAGAGATCGGGACACGGTTTTATACCAGTAACATCAAGGAAAGACATTGCGGTGGTACTGGAGTTCTTGTCTGGTGAGGCATTATGCTGAACGGGTGAACTGAGCTCCACATTTTCGATAGAGGGTATGTAATGGGGATCGCTATTGTGAGGAGGTACTCCTTCCCGCTGTGCGTTTGTTCCGAGGTGCCAATGGCCCAGACTTCATTTTTATGGATGACAATGCACAGCCACATCGGACTCTTGCTGTTGAGGAGCTGATGGAAAGGGAAGATATCACTGGAATGGATTGGCCAGCGTACTCCCCAGATTTAAATTCTATCGAACATGTGTGGGATGCTTTAGGGAGGCGTATTGCAGCACGCTTACATCATCCGGAGAACACCCAACAACTCAAACAGAGGCTGATTGAAGAATGGGCACTCCTACTGCAAGAAATGTTGCACCAGCTGGTTCTGAGTATGCGTAGACGGTGCGAAGTAACCATTGCAGTGAGGGGAGGGCATATACCATATTAAGGAACATCTGCTTGTTGTTCTTCCTGTTAGATAGACCATCATGAGTCATGATACTATGCGTTCAATAAAGCTTGTTTTTGTTTGATTCCATACCGTATGCATTGTATTCCTTTTTCAGCGCCGATGCTTTCGTCATCCTTCATGCACATAATACTCTCCCTCATTTCTGAATTTCATGTCTCTCAGATGATTTTTCGTGAAGTTATGGCAATAAACCCACCTGTTGTTTAAGTTTTGCACACCAGTGTAGTTCCCATTAAGACTGCCATATTGAAGGATTCTATGTCAAGGTCATTGGTAACAAATAAACGGTTTTCACAGAATTAATGATTTCGGGATCCTGGGGTGACTATGTGCATCGCTCCCGTGTTAGAAATGTACTTCATTTTAAAATATGGATATTAGTTGTAAAAAAGAATTGAGTAAAATGTTTTTCATTTTGCATATGTTTCAGAATACTCATAAAAATAAATCTTATCCAAACAATCCTACAAAGTGCGCAATATGCTTATCCATGTATCATAAAACTCTTTCACATTGAAAAAAGCGCAACAGAATTGTATAATTTATAACTTTCCTAAAAAAAGGGGCGCTGATAACCATACCAGTGAGTTCGAAGGTCAGCAAAAGTAATATATTAGGTTAAAAGAAACGTAATAAAAAATCTCTCATCGTAGGATTACAGCGAAGCAAACATTTTATTTTTATTTTGTTATAGGATCAAAGATAGCTAATGAGTGTTTAAAGTAGAATCTTTTACTTTTGATGATGTTTTTTCACCATATAATTTATATAAATCATATCAATGTAAATCTGTGCTTTTTTATTTTGTCAGAAAGTATTTTGTTTTATTTCATTCCAGTAAATTCACTTTTTTAAGCTTTTTATTTTCGATATGCTCAGGCTCCCCTAGGGGGGCACCCCACATTTTGAGAAACACTGCTGTAGCCCGTTTAGAAAATGTGTGGTGTTTAAAGTATGATACGAATTAAATTTTAAAAAATTAAACTTTAAATGTTTGGATTCTAACATAAAAGCTATAATTATTTTTTTCATATGATTATATAAATATTTCGGCTTTTTCATGTTATAAATCATAACTCATTTCTTTTAACATACAGTTTAAAATATTGCATAAAATTTTAGAAAAGTAGTATTTTGATATATTTTTTGCAATTAGGTTAGAATAGAAATATATTTGTATATGCGTGTGTAGAACGATTTACATCCTTATTATGAAGAATTCAAATTCATGAGTAATATTTTTTACCTTATTTAATTGAACATGAACTATTTCTATGTTGATGCAAATTTTCACTAAAACTTTCAAAAAAAATAATATGGGCGGTATTTTATGATTTTAATCTACATTTCTCAAACTATGATGCAATCAGCAGTAGAAAATTATCATTTCTAAGGAATACTAATATTTTATTCCTTAGTGGAATTCGAGTTTGATCAAAGTTGTCAAGAGATTTTATGAGTTATACTCCAATGATGTCCTACATCATTACTGTTGTGGGCGTTATCATTTTAACGAGATTCCCTGCTTCTTCCGAATCCTAAATTTCAAACAGAATAATTTTTATGTCATGTATTATGGATAAAAATTCGTTTTAAATTCAAAATCAATTTAATATGCATTAAAGTTTATGATGTTTTAAAGTTTATTCTTGATTTCTTCTTCGCAAGTACACGCAATTTTGTATGCCATAACTGAAAACACGATGCGTAAGCAGAATGTAAGGTTCACCATTTTTTTAATGCATAAACATATGCTTAAAGAAGGCTTAGAATATTCGAAGATATGTGTTTTTTTCCACATAATTGCCTTGTTTGTTGAGGCAATTATCGTACCGGCAGACAGAGGAATCAAAATCTTAGTAGTTAAAGATATGTCTTCAGATATGATAAAGCCCTACACAATTTTTGAGGGATTTTTAATGTCATAATCCGAGGGAAAACATAGACCTTGGTAAAGTTTAATTAAGCTTGCAGCGAACAAAAATAAAAGTCAGAAGGGGCCAAATGAAGACTATAGAAATGATATGGCAGAATTTCCCAGCAACAGGAATTCAAGAGGTTTCGAGGGCCATGAGCCGTATGTGGTTTTGCCTTATCTGGCAATAGCAGAGCTTCCTGGGATAGTAAAGCTAGTCTTTGGCGACAAATAGCCTACTTAAGTGTTTTTTAGGAGGATGAGAATCCACCAACTATTAGCGAATTAGCTGCCTAGACACCAATGTACAATATCACATGCTATGCCTTATGAAGGATCAAATTGTTTCTATGATTTCTTTAAAGTCGAAAATTACAACATACTTATTTATGAACATTCTTTTTTTAAATAAATGAAAATTGTAGGAAAAAAATTAGAGTGTTTATAGTAAATTTAAGAAAATGTTTTCATTTATATGTAAACACTTTCTCATTGCATTCAAGACCTCTAAAAAATGTGAATACATAATTCTAAAAAATAAGTCAAAAAAGTTGGAAAACATTTCGTAGTAAGAGCTTAATACAATTATTTTTTAGTCAGATACATTTTTATGAGTTTGAAAATGAGAGTAGAAGATATAATAATGTGTAAAAATCTTTTTCTACGATGTTGCTACTAAAGTACTTTAACTTAATATCGATCCTTATGAGGTTTTTTTATTACTAAGCAATCGCATCGCTTTTCTATGTTTTCGCAAATTCTTTTTATCCCTTTTGCGGATACATTTGTGTTAAATAAAGTGCGAATGATGTTCTTTTTATTCTATGAATAATAAAATTATTAATATTGAAGTTTTATGTTATTTCGCTTCAGTTTCGTGCTGATTACTTTTCGTAAGAGATTTTGCTTTATTTGTAAAATTCTTTTGTAAATAAATATGATATATACCATCTTGGATAAAAGTATTAAACTTTTTATACTTTCCCCATATATAAGAAAATACTTTTCCATAACATGCAATTGCTTATTATTGTCACGTAGGTACTTGCAAATAAGGTTTGAAACAAATGGTGACGTTTTCCGAGACACTTTCAAATGAGGCAGATGATTATTGTTCAACTATTTGCTATAAAGGTTGTTTTATCATCTCCAACGCAATCGCTTTTTGTTAAATATTTTTAAAGTTTATTTGCCATGTAAATGTTTAAAGAAAATAGAAGTCACAGTATGCGAAAGTAATATTGGTAGTTAAAATTTTCATTTGTCATTTTTTCAAACACACATGCACACAAATATGAATTATTTTGTATAAGATTATATCTCACCCTGTTTCAATTCTTTCTTTCTTTCGCTTCTTTGGGCTTTTTTTCATAATTCTATTGCTTTTGAGTAATTTATAAGTAATAGTACATTTTTACATGATGTCACTTTTTTCTGCTTAATATATATGTACACACACACACACGCACACGCACACACACACACACACATATATATATATATATAATATTTTACTTTATTTACTGATAAGAGATGATAGAGAAAGTATTCATATTGTTTAAAATGCCACTTAAATAATTTAATTTGTTGGTGAGATATTTTCGAACAGCTTCGTTGCTATATTACGTTTAAAAAAGTATTGCAGCGTTTTAAAAACAATAATACTCTAATTTATCTGAACAATGTGTTCACGTCAATCGCAACAATACCAACGAAACAATGTATCGAAAAAGCAATAATTAAACTCATTTTAAAGTAATTTGTTGTTAAGTTGACAGTGTTTTATCAATTTGTGCGAATTTTGAGTTTATTGAAAGAAACTCAAGAAGCAACTGAAATCAAAGCCAACTTTTCCAGTGGTAAAATCCAAAATAATATTCGAAATATGTAATGCGCTCGATATTAAGGAAGTACTGACCTCAACCATAGAACAAGATACAGCTACACTGGAGCCAAACCAAAAGTCAAAGCAGAACAAACCTGTACCTTTAGTTCGTTCTGTTATGATTTACAGTATGTGCCAAGCTTTAGGCTTTGAGGCTGAATTAATTTTCAAATAAGATTTTAAGAGTTCTAGCAAACAAACAAACGAACAAAATTGAAACCAAAGAAAATATTATCTTTTCTTCAATTTGGGAAAATTTTCACATTTTATTGAGTTACATTTAAAATATTTGATGGTTGATTCAATATCTAATTTAATATATAATGGCTTAGTGAAGCAAAAAATAAATATGAAGAATTTTTTTTAATTCAACATGAGAATACTGTCAAGAGATACAATCGTTCCGAAAGATATTAAGATGCAACAAGATTTTTGTAGCCTCCAACAAGCAATGGTTTTATTTGTTATACGCAATGATACATTACTTATTACTCAAAAATGCCGTAAAATTATACTTGTGTGAAGCTTATTTTACAGGAATTATTTGAAATAGTGACATATGGGGATTTTGATGATTGCTGTTCTTTAATCTGTACTGACTGCATTATATGGTCACTGTAGAAAGAAACTGATTGCAAAAAGAATCATTTAAAGATCTTATGTTCTGAAGATGTAGGATTCTGGTGAAGAGATAATTTGCAAAGGTACTCTTCAGATTTAAATTGTGAAACTATTATAGAAATCTTAAAATTTTGAAAGATCAAGATCTCAACGACTGTTTTTTTATGATTTATTTAAAATACGTTCAATTAAAATGAACAAAAAGGGGACTTTGAAAACAACTTTTTTTTTTAGATTCAAAATCTACAAAAACTGCCAGAAATTGCTTATACTGTCGGAACAACTTCCTCTCTTGTTGATTAAATTGGAGATTGAAAAGTATATGGGGTCCTAACCGTTACAGGAATTAATCTTCGTGGTTCTTTTAAACATGGTTATATCGTATAGTATAACATCGCCTATATACTGATGAGGAAGAATTTTACAACTATCTATTAATTTCAGCTAAATATATCAAAACTTTTGAGTCAATTAGTGCAAATACGTTTCAAACGATGCTTGATAGAAATGAAAGCCTAAGAAAGACTATTTAAGAAGATGTATTTGAAGGAATTGTATTTTTGATAGAGATATCAGAGCGATTATTTATATATTTACTGAAAAAACACACGAAAGTATGGATTGAAGATGGCAACATTATGGCTTAGGATCGATTTTTCCGAATGTTATATGAATTTTAAAATAAAAAAAGCTGATTCTAATGCATTTGCTATCGATGAGCTACGTCTAGGAAGGACTTACTTTGTTGCACATAGAATACATACTTTTCTAAGATAATGGTGTTTTTCATAAAAGGGGTGCGAATTGTGGTTTCAAGAATATGGTAGAATTTTCTGGCTTAATTTATTATAATAATTAACAGATATACATAAATTACGTGGCTCACATTTTGTAAAATCAAAAGGACATCAGGAAAATGGAATAAGGATAATTAAATTTGATGAAAATGGAAGCATAATCCAGTATTCTATCAGAATTCATTAAGTGTACTTTGAAACATATTATTCCTAAGATTTATTGAATTATATAACACAGCTAACATTGCCCAGAGATGACTAAAATAAACTACTAGGAAACTATAACTTGTTCATTTGACGCCATTTTTCATTGAAAACTATTAAGCTGAGAAATTGTTAAGTAATAACGGAGTCGACATTATCGAAACCATTAAAGCTATAAAACAATCAGTAAAGAAAAACTGTTAAAGTTTAAAGAAAATCAAGATAAAAATGTAAGCAGAAATGAGATGATTCTGAAAAAAAAAACATTTTCAGCAGTGCTTATCAAAAATCAATGTAATACATGATAACTGTGAACCGATTACCGATATTCTACGAATTAATTTTTGCAGAATATAAATGTGGTGTGAAAAATGAATGATGAACAGGGAGTGTGAGCAGAGAAGGAAGTAAAAATGCTTTGGTGACTCAACTTCTGACCTAAAGAATTTATTAAAGAAATAAAAAAAAGAAAGCGATAAAATTGTTTTATTCATTTGAAGATGAAGAACTCTGACGTCTTCTGAGAAATAATGTTTCCGATGAAGTACTTCTCATTCTAATGTATACAGCACCATGTTTATCGCAATTAATTTTACTAGTTTGGGCTGCATTCCTGACCATATATTATCATTACAATTTGGCGATAAATTATGAATTATAAACGTTTTTTGACAAGATATCTTCATATAATTATAATTACTATTTCATGTATTTAATTCAAACATGAATAAAAATTTATGTATCCTCACTTCTAATATTAGTTATCTTTTTCGTATTGCATGCATAATATATCTTTCTTTTAAAGATTTGTTAAGTAAATTTTGAGCCTTTTTTGTTTTAACATGTTACAGCTCTTTAAAAAAATATTTTTTTACAGTTTGTATAATAAAGTACAGAGTAAAATATTTTGAACCGATTTTTTCTCTTAAATTAACCTTTTGTTTAAACAGCATAAAATATGGGCACGAAAATAAAAATAATAATTTAGCTTACCTTCTGTTACCTGTACGATAACGTTTGAAAGATGTACAGTAGAGTTTGTATTTTTATACAAAATAAAAACTAAATAATGCTTTTATTCTGAAGGCCTTAATTTTTTAAAATTACCTCGTTTTTAAAAAACTTAAACTATAATAAAAATTAAATTAGTTACTTTTTTATTTATCATAGTATGAAAAAATCTGTTGCTTCCTTTAACAAAATTGATTCTCACACAATACATATTTGCTGGCGCAACATTCATGTAAACATTTCAGAATTCTGCATTAGAAACTTCTTTTAAATATTATGAAAAATAAGAAAGAAACTGAGAAAATCTAGTTAAAAGAGTAGTCTTTAATTATTTAAAGTAAAATATTTCATTTTTATTTAAAATTCACCCACCTCATATGTTAGATCTATTTCTACTGAATGATTATGCTTTACTTTTTTTCTCTGTAAGAGTCCTACGAACATTTAAAGTTGAATATTTCGGCTTCATATCTTTTTGCTTTGTTTTGCATTGCAAGCCTGAAAAGCAGAAGTCAAAAAAATGCCCTAACTTATTATCCAGAAACAAGGTAGACCAAAACATTTTTTTTTTCTTTAGAAATTCAAAAAATACCTATACGGAAAGGAGGAAGATTTCTGATATATAGATGAAGGAAAAAATGAAATAAATTAATTATATTATGCTGAGAGAGCTCCACAAGAGGAATGAAGTTTAGGTATTTGGTCTTTTTTTCTGGTAAAAACTCAAAATAATTTTTTAAAAGAAAAATAGATGTTTTATAATTTTTAAAAATTATTGCAATGAGAAGACACCCACTAAATAGATAAAACATTAGATCAAACAGTCGGTAAAACATTAGAAACATTTAACAACTTCTTTAGAAAGAAATTAAAAAAAAACTTCTCTCGCGCGAAATTAAAAAAAAATTACTCTCGCGCGCCAAATTAAAATGCCCAATAAAGCGGAAGATAGGAAAAGGCATGGATGGGACTGATTCGACGGTGCAAGGAGAGAGATTTGGACATATGTGAAATGTGTCGAAATGTACGTTGCACTATTCACTACTCACACTCAGTGCTCGCTTATCAATAATGCTACCCATTGAAAAACTTACGGGAATTGTAATCATTCGTCTCCCAGACGACATTAGTTTTAGCAAGCTTAAAACTCATTTTAAAAGTTAATAACAAAAAAATTATACTACATGCAGATGATTTCGTGACATCCAATCTTCACATAAGGAAGAAAGTAAAATTTATTTATTTTCGAATCAATCTTTACGCATTTTAGCGTGATGCTCTCCGCACATTGCTCTAGAACATGAGAAATAAAATGTTCGTGTCATTCTACGCAGCTTAAAGCTTCAGTATGTCAAAGATTGCTTCATACGAGCATCTGAAGTACTGTTTCGTGATTTCAAAAACAAACCAGAAATCTAGAAAAAAATCAAATATTTACCACTATCCACTAAAACAGTACAAGATAGAATAGCTAAAATATCTTCAAATGCTACATATTTGCAGGTGGAAGATATTCAACTTTCTTCTGTCTTATCACTTGCTATAGATGAGTCTTGTAACATAAAAGACACGCACAATTTGCTCTTTTGGTCAGGTATAAGTCTTCGCAAGATCCAAAAGATGAAATCTAGGCTTGCTACCGCTATCGGGACAAACTAGAGGGGAAGATATAGCGAATGCCATGCAAAAATGCCTTGAAAACAATAAAATCGTTTTAAATAAAATCGTTTCAATAGCAACTAATGGAGCCAGAAGTATGACAGGGAGAAATAAATGGGCAACAACGATTCTTGAGAGCAAAATAAACCACAAAACTCATACGTTTCACTGCATAATTCACCAAGATGTGCTTTGTGCCCAAACATTTCCGGCCGAAATAGTTAAAGTCATGAATTTGGTAATCAATATTGTTTATAGCATCTTGTCAAAAGCACTCTACCATCGTCAGTTTAAAGAATTCTTAAGTGAAATGGAGACTCAGTATTCCAACCTCCTTCTTCACAATAAAGTGCGATGGCTTTCCAAATATAAAGGGCTGAAACGTTTTACCTTGTTCTTGAATGAAATAAACACGTTTTCAATGAAAAAGGCATTAATGAATCTGAATTAAAGAAAGACAAATGGTTGCAAAAATATTACTTTATGGTGGTTATCACAGCGAAATTAGACGAGCTGAATCTAAAACTGCAAGGAAAAGGGAAACCCAGTCTATATTTTTGGTAGAAGAATCGGTTTGTTTCGAAGAAAAATTAATTCTTTTTGAAAGAGATATTCAGAGCGGCAAATTTCTTCATTTTCAATTTCTAAAGCAATATCGCGAAAACCAGTGCACCTGTTTACACGAATTACTTCAGCACAGTTATAAAAAGATAAAGATGAATTTGCTGACAGATTTGAGCAACTCAAAGCCAACAAAAAAAATCTAACATTCATAGTAAATCTTCTCAACACAAATAGCAACGAAATCCAACTTTAGCCATTTGAAATTGATACTGGATCTCTAGAAATGCGATTGATTGATTTAAAAAGTAAAGCTTTGTGGAATGAAAATTTACAGAGTTGAAAAGGAAGTTAAAAGAGTTGGACGTCCAGAAATGTATGTACGAAACGCAAGAAAAGTTGACAGCTTCGAAAGAGATCCCACGAGTTGAGGCACTTATATTAGAAACATAGAATAGTCTTTCAAATTGTTACAGTGAAGTGAAGAAGTAGGCATTTGGAGTGCTGACTATTTTCGGATTGATATATTCGTGCGAGCAAGTGTTCTCTTTCGGGAATATAATTAAATGTAAAGTAAGAAACCAACTAATAAATGAGAAGTTAGAGAGTCGTGTTTGAAACTTAAAACTACAAGATATGAGCCAAATTTATCCAAACTTTCTAAAACCATACAAAGTCAACGCTTCCTTTGAATTTCTTTGCTCAAATGTATACCGTTTGTTTTTCATTTTTAAGTACAATTTACATTGTTTGGTAAAGTTACAATTTTCTGCTTGAATAACCAAGCAAAGCAATCGCTCCCATTGAATTTGTTTTCTCAATTGTTTGTTATTGAAGTACAAGTCAGTGTTGTAAGTAAATGTTTAATCGTTTTAATTTTTACTTAAAATTATAATAATGTAATTATCTAATATATATATATATATATATATATATATTATCTAATTTGCTGTGAAAACACTACTTATATATGAATAAATA